>CAEGAE010081599.1:0-17958 GCA_903067095.1 Girardinus metallicus | reverse complement strand
TATATATATATATAAAGTCATTTGAATCCTTACTTGCTACAGTTGATGATGATGTCTTCGGGTCTAATGCGCCGTTTCAGCATCCCCATCTTTGGATGGTTGCCTCGTCCTCGGAACAAACCCGGCGGCTCGATGCGAAAGTTTCCAATCCTTTCCTTGTGATTGTCCATGATGCAGAAACCATACTCCTGAAGGATCCGCTCATTTTCCTCTTTGATTTTCTGAAAAACAGTTTCAAAAACACATTAACTCGTTCCGCCGTGTTCTAAAGACTGACAGCATCCACATAAATGAGCACCAACCTGTTTCTCCTCCTTGGACATCTGTTTGCGAGCCTCTGATTGGGCTTTGAAGTACTCACTCATTTCTCTGAAGTCACACTTGTTCAGATCTGTGATTACTGACTTCTCTTCTGATGTCATTTCCTAAAACACAAGGGAAATCAATGAAGTGTTCTCTGCTTCTTTTTCTGAACTCATACATATTGCATGGGGATTCTCCCCACCTTCCTCCAGTCTTTATAGAAGTTCTTCCTAAAGATGTCTTTAGTGGTGTACTCATGATCTAACATCTTGGCAAAGAAGGTCGCTACTTCCTCAGCGGGAGCACTAAGCTTCATTGGCTTACCTGAAAACACATTACAATCTTGAACAATTAAATCTCTGTGACTTACAGCCTGATTTTCAAGGTGATACTCACCATCATAGTAGAATTTTACTTTGTTGGGCAAAGGTTCATAAGGTGGAGCGAAGACTGGACCCTTGTGTTCAAGAAAGCGCCATTTAGAGCCGTCAGTATACCTCTCCTCCTCCCACCTAAAAACACAATCGGGGAAGAAAAAGATCAGCCACCCCGTAGCCTATCGGCACTTTGATTGTCATTTCCTGAGGAAAAGAACAGTTTGAGCTGAACTTTATCTTACCATTTCCATTTCTCCTCTTCTGCTTTTTTGGCTTTCTTTCCCTCTGTTGCTTTCTTGTCTTTTGTCTTCTTTTTGTGCTTAGTATCCTAAAAGACGCAATTTACATGATTTAATATGAGATTTCGCCATATTAACAACGCACGTTAAATCGGTATACCTCCTCCTCTTCGTCATCTTCATACTCATGTTTCCTCTTCTTGGCCTTCTTATCGTGTTCTACCTTGACTTTCTTAGGCTTGTACTCAAACCTGTAAACAACTCCTGCTTTAATAAAGGTTCAGTTACAAAATAGCATAAAATACATTCTTAATTTCAGAAATTGCAATAGATTTGAATGAAACATACTCCTCATCATCATCCTTCTCACGTTTGGAGGCCTTGTTGTGTTTGGGAGATGGGTAGAAGCCATTGTCATCTTCCGGCTCGCTCTTAATGGCAGCAGGACTTCTCTCTCTGAATCGCACATTAAATATCATTTAAGTAAAGCAGTCAAACACATACATTTAGTGATACGATAGTAGGCTAAGTCGCTGTCTAATTGTACTTGATCATTTGTATATTATATATATAATAATAAGGCAATACTGCGAACCTCACATATCCATTTTCCTTCTCCTTTTTAGGCTTGTCAGGATGGGATGATAAACTCTGTAATAAAAAATACAAACTCCTTTAGTCAAAGTTAACAAACAGCTGGTCAGGCTGAATTACGTCAAGCCGTTGCGTTTTCAAATCTCTGGAAGATACAAGGAATTCTAGAATAGCACTGCACATAATAAAGCACTCTTACTCTGGTATTTTGGCCATAAGTATAACAGTAACAGAAGGGCTGATTAAAAACACGGTATCTTTTGATGAAATAAAGACATATTATTGTGCAGGAGCAAAGTGGAGGGAGAGAAAGAGGAAGTTTAAGGATTCTTTGTCCTAAGTCTTAAAAGGACAACATAATCTCTTGCAAATAAGATGGATGAGCTGCTGAGGACCAAGCCAGAGCATTGGGTATGAAGCATTACGTGTTTCACTAAGACGTGGCTGAAGGGTCATATCCCTGACTCCAAACTATACTCTGCCCCAGATGATATGAGTTGGGATAGAGACAGTGTAATCCACGACATTCTGCAGTGAAATATTGTGCCTGCAGACTCGATGTTGAGTCTGCAGGCAACATTGAGTTGCCTGCAGACTCAAACTAAGATTTGGGGATGTCCACCAGTGATAGCTGAAAACCTAATTTCTCTTTTAAATATATAAATAATTGTTAGATTAAGGTGAAATAATTAAATAAGCTATTGTTTTAAGAACAAAATAAAATCATTATGTAAAACTAAAACAACAGTCTGAAAACACTTTTCAAGCCAATTCTTAAAGTAGAAAAGCAAGAAAGAAAACATAGATGGCTCAATAATGGACAGAATAACAAGCAGATGGTTGAATGCAGCCCTGCTCTATTTTGTTTATCCATACTTGCCCAGACTTGTAAAATGCTTAGATCATAAGCACCCAGTGAGCACAAAAGTCATCCAGCTCACCGTGACAGACACTAAGAAGGAATCAACAAACCTTATCCTCTTTCCTCTTCTCTTTGTCCTTGTCTTTGTGTTTTTCTCTGTGCCTGTCTGTGCTGCCGTCACTGTGCCTCGGCTTCTCTTTGTCTTTGTGTTTTTTCTCAGAGTACTCCTTATGTTCGCTGAAAGCCACAGAGGTCACAGAGTTCCAATCCAAGAGGTCAGACAGAGCATGTCAGTGACATAAACTTCTTTAACACAAAGTTAAATTCATCATCTTTGCTGTTATACCTCAGGTCGGCCACTATTTCTCTGAGAACAAACCACAACACATGTTCTGCAGATGTCATTAATGTGGCTGGCTTACATCGACTTTACTGATTTAATATTTCAGTTTTCTTAACAGTAATGCCTGTAATATTTGTGTGCGTATTCCTTACATAACATTGTAAAGCAAGCTACATGGAAATCAGTCATGAGGCAAATGAAAAACAGATTCGTGTTCTGTTCTTAACTTAAGAGAGAGAGAGAGAAAAAAGTGTACCTGTTGCTGTGCTTTATTTTCTCTCTGTCCTTGTCTTTCTTGTGATCTTTGTGTTTGTGCTCCTTTTCTTTGTGCTTGTCTTTGTGTTTGTGAGAGTCTGTGACACAATGAAAAGATCCAACTGGAGTCACTCATAAAATGACAACTTTAAGTCAGTTTGGTGATAAAAACTAGCTTTAAGGATAAGCTCCGGAAGTATAAACTCTTCCCAGGGTGCCATAACTCACATAGAGCCTGGATATTTATTGCCACCTCTGATACGGATGTGAAAAGCAAACTAAAATTAACTCTTCTTTTACTAAAGGAGCATAGTCTCGCACCAAATATTTTTGTAAAAGTCATTTTAATAGATCATATTTGATTAGCAGAGGAGGTTAAAATCCAGGATTAAACGTTAACTGTTATCAACAAAGTTCTCTGTGCAACATGTAGTTGGACTCTTAACAATTCCTATGTAACTTTTGTTTGTAATTTATACTTTTAAGTTAAAGAGGGTGTCTAGGAGTCTTTATTAATAATCATGTATATTAATAAACAAAGAAAAAAATTAAATGGGCGGATTAATTTGTAAGCCAACACAAATCAGAGCTAAAGCTGCGATGTCTGGGGGAAAAATTATCCATGTCATTTAAAATGTCTTTTTTTGAAATATGAAGAGTGTGGTGTGCATTTGTATTCAGTCTCTTTTTCTCTAATAACCCTAAATAAATACAACCATTGCTTCAGATGTCACATAATTAATCAAATATAAATTATCATCTCAGTTTCCACTTTCCATTGTTGTAAAGTTTGTACAGTTGCAAATAAAAAATAGGTCTGTATTCATAATGTGATAAAATGTGACAACGTTTCAAAGATATGAATACTTTTAGTCACTTAGAAAAAGCACCACTAATAAATAAGTACCGCTTGAGCACCGCTCAAAACAAGCACGGCATTTTTGTTGAATTTCAAAAAAACGAATAAACTATTACTGATCTATAAAGATTTGTATGCAAAGGAAAGAATATTCATGTATTTTGATATAAAATAATCCCAGCTGGGAGTTAAATATGTTCCCACTTTTTTCTCTAAGATCAGTACAAATGTAACCTAACAGAGATAAGAAACTCTCAACTTTTAAAGTGTCACATAAGGGGTTTATAATTAGATTCAAATAGCATATGCTTTCAGTAATTGTGGGCAAATTCCTCTAGTTTGGATCAAAGTTTCTGAACCTATATCTATCTTTCTGTTGGCGGTGCAGATAAACGGCTCTCTGACAGGGATGGAAGCAGAGAGCAGCCGGTGCTGAGATGCTATAAGCGCCCCGCTCTCGCCTCCATATCACGGCGGGCAGCCGGCTCGCTCAGCGGCGCCCTGGATGCTACACACAGAAAAGAAAATGGCGCAGAGACTAAGTCCTCAACCCCAATTCCATCACTTTCGGCTCCAAAATTCATCACAATTGCATCCACATATCCTCACACCAAGGCATGCAAAATTTACCAGAGATCAGCCTCTTTCAGAATATCCTTTTAGTTTTGAAATCCGAGGGTGGCAAATGCACATTTTAGACCCTCTTTTTGAACAATAGCCGCAAGAGAGTGGAGGAGAAGGGACTTAGTCTCTGGGACGCCATTTCTGTCCTTTAAAAACTAACAGTATACAGGTACCAGCGGCTACGGTTGGAAACTAGTCAGGATGAATAAAGAAAATCGTCAGAAAAGGACCTACCACTTCCTTTAGATCCAGAGTTGACCTGAAAATTGTGAGGAAAATATTTTTATTATTTCAATTTTAAAAACGCCGGTAGGTTGGCTGTTCAAGTTACAACTGCGACCTAGAAATACGTTCCTGTATAAAAATACAAAATAAAACGAGCACAAACAACCTGGATACCAGAGGGGCTCTTCTCTGCTAATAGTTGCTTCAGTTTTCAGAGTTAATTAACATTTATTTCATAACGTGACGGTTATTACTCATATTATGTCAGTTGTGGCTGGAAATCATGATTTAAAACTACCGAGAAAAAACCACGACTATGAAGCGAGAGCTACCTGAGAGTCTCCGCGTCCATGATCCCCACTCATGGTCAAGTTGTTTTTGTTTGGAGAGCAGATAAAGTTATCACTGAGAGGACGACAGTCCAGGATGCGAGGTTCAGGGAACCCTCACTGACAGCCTGGAATGGAGTCCCAATGTTTGTCAACTGCGCATGCTCACTCTGTCAGAGAACTCTCCTTGTACAAACATCTATGAAGGCTGGTATTTATTACTAGTGTACACCAATCATTTTAGTTATAAACACGTCGGGGTCAGTCTTGGCATTATTGAAATTCCCCAAAAACTCTTCCATCAGGTTTGCCCTCTCCTACTCCCGTGGCATCCAAAGCTGGAACCCCACTATGGATTTTTACATTCACAAATTAGCGTCAAACTAATGGAAGTTATGTTAATCAAAACAAGAAAAAAAAAAAAAAAGGTTAAAACGGATAAAATAATTTATGTCCATTAAAAAAATACTATTTAAAAGAAATTTCAATTTTACTTATATATATATATATATATTACAATACATTAATTCAGCTTTTTCAGCTACAGATTTTGTTTTCAGATTGAGATATTTTCCCAATTTTTTTTCTCCCTCCATTTGAGTTTTTATTTTTTTTGTGTGTGTCTCTAAGTATTTTAGCAAAACTATTGATGGGAAGAACAGGGCTTGCAGCCAATTGCATACCTTATAATTTACAGGTCTTTCCACAGCCTATGATTATGAGACACAGACACCAAATTGAGAATGTGATCCTGGGTATAAGGATAAGGAAATAATGTTAGTAGTGTGGCCAGTCTAAGCCTTAAAGTGGGTAAGGAGCTCCAATATTCTTGGAGAGTTTGGAGTAGAATCGATTTCTTTTTACATCGTCAGGTTTTCTATGCAAATCCTAAAGGCAAACGCAGAACTCACTAAAGGGACTCCTTTTGGCCTAAGAGCATCTTGGAATGAACTGGAGAATGTCACTGGGGAGAGACCCCTCTTAGTTGCCTTCTTGAACTCGTTACCTTAGCGACCCTATCTCAGACAACCATAAACCATCAAAAGGGCAGACAGGACACAGTTGTAAGCACAAGCAATTCTGCTAACATATAAAATCTGAAATCAAATTTTACATAATTGACAAAAAGAACCAGCATGTCATTTCACAGAACAAAAGCAGTAGAAAATTTAATTTGATTTTACAACTTAATCATACAGTAAATGGTGAGTTTCATTATCAATCTTCATGATTAATCCAGCATTTTATAGAAAAAAAAGCACATTCACACAAACTGTATACACACATTCTAGCTACAATCACACATATAAGCGTCAACAAAACAATAGCTTTATTTTTTTTCATAAAACAATCTGTACATAGTATCTTCCTCTAGTTTAAGTTTTGAACTGAGCCAGAGAAACTAAGGTCAACTGATTCACAGCAGAAAACAAAAACATTTACAGTACAGTTCACAGGTAAACGACCACCGTTCTGCCTATTTAGACTTCCTTCGTTTGGCTTGGGTGGGGCTCGCTGCGGTTTCTGTAAAACCAAATACGTCAGTTACAGAAAACTTTGTAATGTCTTACGTCACACTTATGTGAAAGGTACTGACTTTTAAACGTCACTTCGGTGATTATTGTACCTTTAACTGCAGCGCTGGTTCCAGGCCTGGCTGACCTCTTCCGGATGCCGCTGTCTACCGCCGGCTCCTCCTCCGCCTCCTTTTCAGCTCGGGAGCTTCGTCTGCTTGGCCCCTTGGGCTTCTCCACAGCAGCTCTGGGAGAACCACAAAGACAAACAACAAACAAGGAGAGAAAAACAGGACGTGGATCTGTTACTAACGAGCAACCATTTCTGCTTTACTCAACATTGTAATACCAAAGAGGACTCTGCTGTTTTTCCTCATCTACCACAGATACTGTCCATCTTCATCCCAACAGCATCCACGACTACGTCGACATGATCACTGCTTCTGCCTTTGCAGCACAACCATGTCAAAATACATACCTTGGGACTATGTTGATGGGCGTCTTTCTTTTCTTTGCCCATCTGTGATAGAAGTGGAAAAACAGCGGTAAACTATCAACTGTGCTGAACAAACAGTTTTACCACCTCACCATATCATGACAATCCCAATGTGGAGATACAGCCATGTGGTAATGATCTGCCTTTGATTTGACATGCTTTAAATATCATATAATCTCATGCTAATCATACATACCAAGTTCGAAGGCCTTTGCTCATCACGTACCCCAATGGCCAACCAAAAAAACCTCCAAATTGTTTCAATGGAGACAGAAATCCCCAAGAATCTCCCAAGATTGGTTTGTCTCTCCGTGAAATTAACGTTAAAAAAGGGGGACAGCTTAGAAGCCCCGCCACCCAAAACAAGCAGAGAGGACAGCAACGATAATTTTGGAGCCTTACCCCTGCTCTGAACCTGTTGAAATGTCTTCACCTGAGAAACACAGGAGCAAATGATCTATTAGGACTTAAAAGTTTCCAAAAATATTAACGCTTGTTTTTTCTTCTGAAAGGAAAAAAAAAAAAAATAAAGATCAGTTACCCGTCTTCTCAGTCGAGGCAGGCTCATGTGAGGCTTCTGGCTGCAGAGGTGCTGAAACATGAGGAGAAACATCTACAGTGGAGGAAAACATCTACATGCACAACAGTTTAAAAAGCTACAAGAAGCAGCTGTGTGTGAACGTAAAGCAACATGTGCATAGCAGATACATTTGTTGGCACCCTGATAAAATGTTTAAATAGTTTTCAAATAAATTAGCATAAAATCAAATCTTTAATTAAACATACTAAAAATATCAAAAATGTAAAACAAAAATAAAAACAATACTAACCCAGAGCACAATTGTTCCTTATCAATTTCTTTAAAATAAAAGTATCTGCATAATTTTTCAAACTGTATGAGTTAATCAGCTTTTCTAGAAACATAATTAAATCCTAAGTAATCTGTGACAATTTTTATTCATTCCCCAATTATTTACTGTTAGGTGATTTTTTTTTTATTCTGCAGTTATCTATTTTTATGTCAATTAGTAGCTTGGAGGGCAAGCAAACAATAAGCCTTTCTGGTCAGGTTTGAAACAAAGGATGAAGATGTGGAAATGTCCTTTTTCTCACTACTAAGTGTGATGGAGGTCCTGTGGTGCCAGTTCTTTTCCCAAATGCACCAGGTCTGTTATGACCTATTTACAATACCACGACATTTTAAATGAACATCACGTAAACTCTATTAGTAATCTTGATGAGTGTTACACGTAAACTTAAACCGAGTTATCGTTTGGTCTTTCAATGAAATAATGCTGGAGAGAAAAGTGTAAGGGTTTATGCAATTTAGTGAAATAGTGCAAAGATGTCAAAAAATCTTTTTATTTGAATACTTCTAAATTGTGAAAAGTTACCAATTCAATTAATGTACTCAAATTAACTGATAATTATTAGAATTTATTAATATTGGGAGATAATGGTGCTGCAATATGCTTTTTATAAATCTTTGCTAGGCGTGCCAATAAATTTGTATGTATATGCAGACAATAGCCCTAAAATTCCCCATTTAGGGCCAAAATGCAAAAATCAATTAACATAGGAATGACAATATGTATACTAACAAGATGAATATTTTTCATGGCTTGCTATGAATGTACCTGGGATGGCCTGGGTGGATTCAGCTGCTGCTGCTGCTGGCGGCGGCACAGAAGGCTCTGCAGCTGGGACATCTGTCTGGCTTGCTGGAACTGCACTGGGAATACCAGTAGGTGAGGAGGTGATGTGGGAAGCCTCACCGGGTCCGCTTGCAGCAACAATCGGAAGAACAGATGTTACAGAAGATTGTATGGGAGGGACTGTAGAAAGCAAAGCACTGGAAGGAACCCCGGAGCCAACTACAGTCGCGACAGGAGCTTGAGAATTTACAGGCGGTGGCTGATTTGGGACTGAGACTGGTGCAGGAGCCTGTCCAACAATCTGAGTAGGAACTGTAACTTGACTGGGGATTTCATTAGAAACCACAGGTGGATTATTATTTGAACTAACAACAGTAGTATGAGGAGCTTGTGTTTCAGTCTGATTAGCAGGATGTAGAAAGACCTGCTGTAGGACACCCCCTGCATGACTCTGCAGAGGCCTTTCGACAGCAGTTTGTTGGGAGTCACCTTTGCCAGAAACGGATACAGTGGCTGATGTGGGCATTACTTTCATTTGGGAAGTAGGTGATGGAGGCACGGGACTCTTTCGAACAGCCATGGGGCTGGAGCAAGGAGGTGGAGAAGCCAGTGGTGGCTGAAAGGAAGCTGATACAGACGGGCCTGGTTGGGGAGAAGGCTGATGCACCGGGACAGCAGATTTCTGAGAGGAACTCGCTTCACTTGGAATTTCTGGTTTGATGCTTCCTTGGTTAAACTGCTGAGGAGCTACAAGAGTACTAACTGGCCCTGATGGCGACATACTAGTGGTTATGTGGACCTGTCCAAGACCACTCCTGTTAGACTGAGCGCTTGTCATTGTAGCCCCTGTTGTTTGAGAGGAGCTAGGGGCATGAGAAAGATGGATGTTTGCAGCTGAGACCTGTAAAGACCCCACCATGGTGACAGACTGTGATA
Source organism: Girardinus metallicus (assembly GCA_903067095.1). Lineage (NCBI taxonomy): Eukaryota > Metazoa > Chordata > Actinopteri > Cyprinodontiformes > Poeciliidae > Girardinus > Girardinus metallicus. The sequence goes on along the minus strand of CAEGAE010081599.1, from coordinate 8,347 downwards.
CAACTCCTGAATTAGGAGCCACAGAGGAAGCTGGGACCTGGAAAATTGGGTTAATAAATACAGGTGTAGTGGTGATAAATTGTGCAGGTCGAGGGCCAGAGCTCTGCTGCCGGATGTCTTGAGGTCTTATATTCTTGTTAGGGACAGCCACCATGGTGGACACCATTGATGTTGGCACCTGTGATGTGGGGGCAGATGTAATGGGGTTTGATGTAACAAACACTGTTATCTGGTTGGGGGAAATGTTACTTGATGATGCTGGGATCTGTATGACTGACTGAACACTGGTCACAGGTTTTGGACTGGGGCTTGGTTTGACAGCTGAACTGGCAGCATTTACTGCAGAACTGGCACTAACAGAAGAGGCGAAAGTGTTCTGACCAGAAGTAGGCATACTGGTGCTTAGACCTGGGTTGGCATTAGTGTTAGTGCAGACTGAGCTGGTAGGAGTAGCTGCTGGATTTACATTTGAATTTACAAAGCTAGGTAAAGGGTTGGGTTTAAGATTAAGGGTACTACTAGAGTTTGCAGAAGTGGATGGGTGCGAGCTTGGAATTGAAGTAGGTTGCAAGGCAGAAGCACTGGTAGGAATTAGAGCAGATCTAGGTATAGCTGGAGTTTCATTTGCGGCAGTAGCAGCGGCTGTAGTAACGACAGACGTTGACTTATCTGCGTTCTGAGAACTGCTGGATACAGGTCTGTCTGGATCCAAAGCAGACTTGTTGTTGTCATTCCCTGTTTGCAAGGGCCGAAGTGACATGTTTGGAATATTTGCGTTATCCAGTAACTGGTTAAGGGATGTTGGAGCTGCTCGAAGAGCAGGTGAGACCTCCGAGTCTTGTCCAGTTGCTAGGTGTGTTAGGGGTCTGTCAACTGTGTTAGCTTGCGTTTCAACATCAGGTTTGAGAACCTGATGTGCTGGCATACGAGGGCTTATTCTTGGTGATGATAAATCTCTAAATTGCTGTGTCTGGGCTGGAGGCTGAGCGACTGGTCGCTGCTCTGGTGGCATTATTCCCTGATTTTCCCTAAATCCATCAACAGGGTTACCATGAATACCATGGAGGGAGCTCTGGCTCTGCTGTGTCTCTATGGCTCCGCCAGCTTGTGAAGGCATTGATACTGGACTCTGAGGTACAGAGGAAGGACTTAGCATCATGGTTTGTCCTTGAGGGTTAACCATCTGCTGCTGGTGAGGAGGGCAATTCATGGTATTTTTTGTCGTCTTCTGCCTTCCTGGACTTGGAGTGGCAGACTTTCGACTGGAAGCCGGACTCGACCTACGACTGTTGCTAGGACTTGCCCTTTTATTCTGACCTCCAGACTGTTTGTCTTGCTTGGCACCTAAAACCCCGACACCGGCTCCAGCAGACTGTTGATTGTTAGAGTTATTTCCTCCTAAATTGCCGTTATTGTTGTTGCCTGGCAGAGTTAAGCTAGGGGGAGCCTGGCCTATGGCTTTCAGAGTTGTTGGGTTCAAACCTTGTTGGTCAAATCCCCTGTTAAGGTTTGGCTGTCTTGGAGGAAGAGGAATGTTAATTTTGGGAGGAAACAAGCCTGCAATTGAGGCGTTTAGTCTCTCAGGCGAAAGGTTAATTTCTGAGGGCTCAGTGCTTGGTGGTCGATTAGTCGGAGTGAGGGGATGGTGGTATGGCCTAGGGCTTGCTCTGTTTGGGGTTTTGGGTCTTGAGCTCTGTGAGGATGTTGGGACACTGGGAAAATGAAGGCCAGGCATATGGCCTCCTTGCTGGGGCTGAGTGGTTAACTGCTGCTGAGGACTGGCCCCAGTATGTTGAGGCATTGATGTTTGACCAGGACCTTGCTTCATCAATTGAGGGTTGGAAGTCTGGTTGGAAACCATCTGCTGTGTCCCATTTCCTGGTTGAACTCCAATTTCTGAGCCAACAGGCCTGTCTTGCTTTGTGTGGGGACCAGTGGAGACCTCCTCAGACCCACTGCCTTGGGGTCCTTGCCCTACATCTGGATGAGACATTCTTCGTGCAGCACCTGAAAGCTGGAAAAGATTTTAGAAAGTATTTTTTAAAATTCTGATTACCTCTGCACTTTTAATCAAAAGTTATGATTATCAGATATAAATGTTTATATTAAATCCACTAACATTATGCCTTACTTGTGGGTTCACCATTAGGGGCATCCCCCTGGCTTTGTCAGGTGAGGGCGGGACACCACCATGGCCTTGAAGGTTAATCATTACAGGCATGTTTCCCTGCTGCGAAACAGGGTGCCTCTGCACGTCTGTTGGATTGCCTAAACTTCTAGGAGGGAGTTGCCCTCCTGGGGGCATGGGCATGCGATTCTTGGATTCCTGTTGCATCTTTATCATCATCATCATCTGCTGCTGCTAGAATGTAGAGACAAACTTTAGGAATGAGATACAGCTTCTGATGTTGACAAGAAACAGTACCATTAAGTCACACAATACATGTACCTGTTGTTGTAGGGTGGGCTGTTGCAGCTGTTGCTGTTGTGATTGCTGTTGCTGCTGTTGTTGTTGTTGCTGTTGCTGCTGCAGCTGATGCATCTGTGTTTGACTTTGTCCTGGTGTTTGTGACCCTGGCATCCCTTGCTGTGCTTGAGCATTCTGAAGATTCTGCATTTGTATCATCTGCTGCTGCTGCTGCTGCATTTGTTGCAATTGTTGTTGTTGTTGCTGCTGCTGCTGCTGCTGCTGCTGTTGTTGCATTTGCTGCTGTTGCATTTGATGTTGCATTTGCTGTTGCTGTATATGCTGCTGTTGCATTTGCTGCATTTGATGATGTTGCTGCTGCTGTTGATGTTGCTGCTGCTGCTGTTGTTGTTGATGTTGTTGTTGATGTTGTTGTTGATGCTGCTGCTGTTGTTGATGTTGTTGCTGTTGTTGTTGCTGTATGTATTGCATCGGTACCTGTTGCAGAACTCTCTGTTCTCCAGTCTGACTTTGAAAGCCTATTCAAAACAAAAAGTCATATTCATAACTTAATAACAAATACAATACAATTTTATAAAATAAAAGAGTTTGCAACTGTAATAATTGTTTGACTAATTACTGAAAATTTGTACTGAATAACTTAATTTTTTTTTTTTTTTTTTTTCATAAAATGTACCTGTAGGCCTGTTAGGAAAATCGGGGAGTTTTTGGCCAGAGCTTTCCAAACCCAAACCCTGCTCCCCACTTAGATTTGGCAAATCTGCATCTTCCATGCCAACAGTCCCATCAAGGCCACTGCGAGGAGAAACAAAATGAGTCATCTCACAAAATAACTAGATTAAGCATTCAACATAACTATAACAAATAATTGTTATTACCCAAGTCCCTCCACTTGCTGCTGTCCATCACTCTCTTTGGGCTTCTTCTTTCGGGGTGGTTTCTTCTTTTTGGGTTTGGCTGGATTATCCCCACCAGCTCCCTGCTTCCCCCCTGGTCCAAACTGGCTTGCTGAGATATCACTCTGCAGTAGGTTGACCAGCAGTGGGCTGGTCAGTGTAACATCTTTGCTAACAGGAAAGCCACCTGGCTGTCCACATGGTCCTCCAACTGGCATTTGACCAGCGAACTGGGGGTTGAAGTTCATGCCATGACCTTGAAAGTGACCATTACCCATCTGCATATGCTGGGGGCCTACCATCATGCCTTGCTGCTGCTGAGCTTGCATATCAGGGACCATCTGCTGCACACCTAACTCCCCTGTCCCACTATTTGGATCTCCAATGACATGTGGATGCTGCTGAGCGGCCTGTTGTTGCTGCTGCTGCTGCAACATAACTTGTTGTTTTTGTTGCTGAAACTGTTGTTGCAACTGTTGTTGCTGGTGTTGGATGAGATGATGGCCAGCAGGGAGTCTCATCTGTGGCCCATGCATTCCCATAGTTTGATTAGGATTGCCAGCTATTGGGATCTGCTGAGGCTGCTGTTGGTTCATCTGTTGGTGCTGCTGCTGCTGCTGCTGCAGCTGTTGCAGCTGATGTTGTTGCTGTAACTGCTGCTGCTGCTGAATCTGAGCCATTTGCTGCTGCTGCTGTGGAGTCATCTGTTGTGGGCCAACCTGGCCCTGGAACTGAGGCATGTTACCAGGGACATTGGGCGAAGGGCCACGCATCATCTGGCCGGGCATAACCCCAGGTGGAATCTTCCCTCCAAATGCCTGTTTGTTTCCTTGCATCTGGTTGGCAACCATCTGCTCCATTATTGAGTTTTGTTGTTGCTGCTGCTGCTGTTGTTGTTGCAGGAGCATGGCCTGATGCCCTTGGCCTCCAACCATCTGACCCTGCCCATGCATCACCCCCTGGCCTTGCTGTGGCATCATTTGCTTGGGTGGGGTCATCCCTCCTCTCTGCCCTTGACCAATGGGCCTTGAAAGGACTGTCTGACCTCCACCCTGGCCTTGAACCATCTGGCTGGGGGAGGAGGACACAGGCTGGGCCTGATGCTGGAGGCCCATCATTTGGGTCTGGAGGCCAGGCTGCTGCTGGCCCATACTAGCCCCAGCCGTGGTGCCAGGGGGTGGACCCGGCATACTACTCTGACCAGCCATTATATTGGGTTGGGCGTGGGGTGGTCCCTGCATCGAGTTTGGAGTAGATGCTGCTGGCTGGGCTCCTGAATTGAAACAGAAAAAAATATATATGAAAGATTGTAGAAATTACCTTTATATCTTTTTATGACACAAACATATTCATATGTTACATCTCAAATTAGACAATCTAAACTTTTGTGCAAATTTGTTCTAATTTGGCAAATCAAATGATAAATAAATGACAAAAAATTTCCAATATTTAGGAAATTCGGGTAATGCTAACTAACCTAAAACGAAAAATTTGGTCAGACGTAATTATGATGAATGAGGTTATGTGTCTTTATGCAGTGCATGCAAATAAATAGTTTGAACTTATGTACACTGTTGTAGCAATGCACATTTTTAAAAATGTCAGTGTTCATCTTTCTTTGAATATTTTCTTCTCAAACACAAATCTAATAAAATTTGAGAAATAGGTCAAATCTGAAAGAAACTGTGAATATTGAGTGAAGAACAATGAAATATAGTTTACATTAGACCAATATAATGAATTTCCCCCAATCATACAGCCATCCTTCTGCAGTGTCATTTGAATTTCTCTTATTATTTTTTACCTGCGTGAGTCATTTGTTGGTTCTGCAGCTGCTGAGTTGCTACAGGGGCTCCTGGAGTGCCGCCAGTCACCTGACCTTGAACAAAGTTCATGTTTGGAAAGCCCATAGGACGCTTTGCCATGCCTGAAATCAGTAGTTATCCAAGAAATCATCATTACATTGGAAATCATAACTTTATAGTGATTGTTCTATAAAGACAAAATTGCAGTGTGCTTTAACATGCATGGAAACCAAAAAGAAACAGTTACCAACAATTACTCACCAGGGTGGACTTGGGCTCCCGGCTGCCCATGTTGGGGCATTCCCATGAAACCTTGCTGCATGTTGCCCTGCTGGCTGAGAGCCGCTCTGCCTGGTGAGCCGACACCCTGGGGGAACCCCTGAGGAGTCGTAGGTCTCTGAGCCATCATAGGAGGCGTCCCAGGAGAACCTTGCTGAAACGGAGACGAGGACGATCCAGGTGACTTGGCAGTGATGTTGCTCTGTGGTCCAGACGTTGACGGTAGGGGCAGCGGGGGCCTGGGCGGTCCGCCGACACCACCTGGACCTCCCTGCTGGCTTTTAGGTTGCGGCGTAGCAAACTGCCCCATCCCTGCAGGCTGTTGCTGCTGTAACTGTCCCTGTCCCATTGCATTAAATAACTGCCCCGCCTGCTGGCTACCAAACGGATACGGGGGTGGAGGGTGGTTGGGGGTCTGAACTGTAGCCAGAGACGGTGGGCGTTGAACCATTTGGTTTTGAGGGGGAAGTTTTCTCCAGGCAGGGCCTCCTTGGGCTGCTGGTGGCTGTAGTACGCCAGAAGGCAACTGATTCCAGCCAGGAGGCACACCCATCGGCCCCGCGGGGTTGAATGGAGGTCGAGGTCCGAGCTGGGAGAGCTGAGCCTGCTGCTGAGCTTGCTGCTGGGCCTGCTGCTGTTGCAGTGCGGCAGGGTTGATTGGTCTGCCTGCCTGCAGAGCCTGCATGTGATGAGCAGCCTGAGCAGACATGGGGGCTGAAGCATGAGCAGCGCCCTGTTGGTGCTGAAGCTGCTGCTGCTGAACTGAAATCATCATTGGATCCATCACATCTGTGACAACAGAGGAATTCTGTTATGCAAGTGCTGTAATGTATTTGCAATTCCAACATCAATCATTAGATGAAGCAAAAATAAAGACCTAAACCTGTCTGTAAAGGTGGTCTCTGTGCACGAGCGTGCATCTGTCCGCTGCTGCCTGGCAACATAGGCTGACCCACCATGCCAGGCCCACGTGGAACCATCGACGGATTGGGCATCCTTACCCCACCTTGGATAAAAAAAAAAAAAAAACATGCCACCAACTGTAAAAACATGCATATTTCCCCCCGCCCCACTTCATAGTCATACACTACTTTGTGCAAGTTCATGACATAAAACCCAAATAAAGCACATAGAGGTTTGTGGCTGTAATTTGACATAATGTAAATAAGTTCAAGGTGTATGAAGACTTTGTGAAGAATTGTAAGCAAATCAATCAAAATCAAAGTAAGCAGAACAACAACTAAAAAGAAAAAATTAATGCTGAAAATAACAAAAGAAAAAAAAAAACATTTATTTTTTTTTTAGGGCTGAAACGATTCCTCGATTGAATCGAGTACCTCGATTATTAAAATTCCTCGAGGAAAATTTACCTGCCTCGAAGATTCATTAACTTATGTTTTATTATTTAGCGCACCGTGTTCCGGCAGGAACATTACTTGCGTGGCACAGCGCTCTCACTTCCGCCTCTGAGTTGTTGACGAAAGCTAAGTTTTAGCGGCATAATGTCCCATCTTTAAGTTCGGCCAGTGGGGATTTTATTGATTTATGATAATGCCCGGGTTTTCATCGTTTTGGGGGACCAATAAGCATCTTTAAAATGACCAGCGCGATACCTGGAGTTACGGCAACTGAACATTGGGAAGAGGCTGCGGGGGTATTTATACAGGTGAGCGGATAGACTGAACAAGGCGGGCGGCTGAGTAGTTGATGGTCCGTAAGTGTAGCTTTACGGACAAACCGCACAATAAATTTCAGATCCCGGTCTGAGCAAACGGGTGGCGGAGCGCATCGTACATGGCTGGTAGATGAGTTTCTGAGTGTGACAAGGTGCCGTAAATATCTTGTATTGCTCCCTATGAGGGGCCATTTAGGACAAAAACTATGTTTTGTGTCTCACACACTACTAAAAATCATACACACACACAAAATATTTAAATTGCACATATATACTATTAAAATGTCATACATATGCAATTTTTCTCTCAAACACACAAAATACTAAAATTGCGCATGTACACTACAAAAATATCACACACATACATTTTTCTTTCTCACACGTATACATAAAAGACTAAGATTGCACATATAATCTAATAAAATATAGACTCACCTTTTGTATGCGACAGAGTTGTCACGGAAGAGGCGGGGCATAATTTGGAAATCAGATCGCGCATGCGTTGATGCTACAGTGACGTCAGCTTCAAGTTGGATATTAGCTCCAAGTTGGATACTGGAGCTACACGGTGTAGCTCAAGGTTAATCCGATTTATGAATGCTAATTTCGGCCAGCCGTTCTCTCCCGCTCCCTCTTCAAGCGCTCGGCGGTTCACTTAGGTCTGTACTCCGGCGTTAGAGCCGGCTCTAACTCCTGCGTTAGCTCCACTTCGTCCGACGTTAGCCCCGCTTCGTCCGGCGTTAGCTCCGCTTCGTCCGGCGTTAGCTCCGCTTCGTCCGGCGTTAGCTCCTCTTACTCCGGCGTAAATCTCTAACGCCTTACTCCGGCGTTAGCTCATCTTACTCCGGCGTTAGCTCCGCTTCGTCCGGCGTTAGCTCCGCTTCGTCCGGCGTTAGCTCCTCTTACTCCAGCGTAAGGCTCTCACGCCTTACTCCGGCTTTAGCTCCGCTTCCTCCTCAAACGCTCGGAGGTTCATTTATGGCTCTGACACCGGGGTAAGGCGTTAAAGCCGGAATAAACGGCGTTTAACTCAAGGTTGAGCCGATTTATGAACTCTAATTTCGGCCAGACGTTCTCTACCGCTCCCTCCTCAAAGCGCTTGGGGGTTCACTTAGGGCTTATTCCGGTTCTAAGGCAGCTTACTCCGGCTCTAACGCCGGAGTTAGCTTTATTGAGCTAAAAGCAGCTAACACCGTGTAGCTCCAATATCCAACTTGAAGCTGACGTCACTGTGGTATCAACGCATGCGCGATCTGATCTCCAA
>CAEGAE010081597.1:0-104916 GCA_903067095.1 Girardinus metallicus | reverse complement strand
TTAATGTATTGTGGTGCTAAACCGTTCAGTGATTTATAAACTAACAACAGTATTTTAAAGTCTATTCTCTGAGCTACAGGGAGCCAGTGGAGGGACTTTAAAACTGGGGTTATGTGCTCCATCTTCCTGGCTTTAGTGAAAAGTAAAATGTACAGCCTAGTAAAAATACTCCTGAAGTACTTTTTTTTTTTTTTTTCAAAAAAGTTACTCAAGTAAATGCAATTGAGTAAAGGTAAATAGCTGCTAATAAACTAAAACCTTTTATAAAAGTGCAAAACCGACAACTTCCAATTTAATTTATTCTCATAAATCATTCACCCTGTCAAGAAACATTTTGTCTTATTAAATTATCAGTGGGAATTTTGCCCATTTGTGGATTTTTTTAGTTGAGTATATTTAAACTATTCGGGGGAAAAAAGCTGTTCGTTGAAGGATTTTGTCAAAGTGCTCAGAACCAACATTCTACACAACGTTGGTTTCATGAATAAACATGTACCAAATGGTATTGGGTCAATATTATTTTAGCAAAAAGACATTTTCAAACAAAGCAGGAAAGTTTAGAGTAAGAAAAAACTCAACATGTCTAATTTCAAGTTGCTTTATTCAAAACAAACTGCATCTCTTCTTTTATCCTGTAAGCAGCTTTAATTTAAAACAACTCATTAAACAGACTATAAAAATAGTCCTAAAAAATATGTAAGATATTTCACAATATAAGTCTTACAGATGTACAAAGCAGGAAGTTAAAAATCATGTATGATAAGAAGCTGAACTACATTAGATGTTGGCTGTTGTTTGCGTATTTTATAGACGGGTGAGGATTTCTCAGGACTTTTTGCTGAGCCCGATTGGACAGGTGACTCCTGTCCCGCCCAGGCCGCAGTATCCATGTGGGTTTTTACTCAGGTACTGCTGGTGGTAATCCTCAGCGTAATAAAACGGTTTGGCTTCAGTGATTTCTGTTGTAATTGAACCAAAACCTTCCTCTGCCAGAACCTGAATGAAGCAGAAGAAAAGAAAACAAAAAAATGTTAAAAAGTCAGACCATCGATGTTGACAGGTCTTAAAGAAAGACTCCAAATTTTCTTTAAAGGACGTACTTATTAAAAACATACATTAGAAGGTGAGCTGGAGTCAATACGATCATTAAACTTAGTTCATTTCTTTTTGCTTTTTTTTCTTTACAGGTGTGACTTGTTTTTATTATTATTGGTTATTGATATTAAATCACAGGTCATGTATGATGTTATCCATGTTAATTGTAATTTTTTAATCATCAACCTGCTAGAGATGAGATGAAAATTAGTCGTTCTTGGCTACCCATGTTGATTAATATATATTGTTCCCTCTATAAAATAAATAAATTTAAATTCAAAACATTTAAAAGCAAAATTATTAATTTTAAAATGAAACCTAAAACATTTTGTGTAAAAAAAAAGCAAATCTTTTTTTGAGTCGGACTATTGAAACTTTTTGAAAGGACAATACAAGCAAAACGATTGAATCAATATATAAAAACAATGTAGTTTTTCCTTCAAAAATTTCATGAATCAATAATCATATAGATAATAATCATACAGATGGGTTTTAACTAAAGAATCAACACAAAACCAAAATAATACGAATATTTCTAGACGCCTTGCAAAAGTATTCAAGCCACTTGTACATTTTCACATTTTGCTGTTTTACAACAAGATTTTGTGTTTTAATGTTTTAATTTTTTTATGATCGTCCAACACAAAGTAGAGCGTATAAATGAAAATTTCCAAAATTATTTTCAAATAGAAATAGAAAATACTGAGTTAAGGGTGGATTAAATTAGCTACTAACTTGAACAATATAAAACCAACTAAAACATGCTGAAACTACAGAGATATGCGTTTTTGTGTTTATGAATCTATTTATTAGCCGTTCAAACTGATGGAAAGTAGATTTTTTTCACACAAGCATTTTACGTCAGCTGTCAGCACATTACGGCACTCGGACCTCGTCCTTGCGGCTACGCTAGTCTGCAAAATGACGGCGCAAAAGTTGGGATAAAACGCCAGAGTCAGTTGTTGTTCAACACTTTCTGTAAATAGTATCTTCTGTTGATTATGCATTACCCAAATGATGTATGCCTAACCACAACATAATACTTTTTAAATTCTGCACCTAAAAATGAACCAAAGCATAAAAAAACTAAAACTACAATCATAGCTAATAAACACCAAAACAAAACCATGTTTAACTAATAAAACCTACTAAACACACTAAAATCCAACTTAATTAGAAAATCAAAATGTCACAATGAAATAAAACTAAACTATAATGTAAAACCCAAAACTACTGGGTTAATATCATCTTCATTTACATAACGAAGACAGTATTAAGTTAACATAAAGGGGTTGCTTTTCATGTTCTGATGGTCTAAATCCAACAAATGAAGCTCCTAAGAGCTTTTATTAGACAAAAAACAATTAAAAATGGACAAAATGTTGCTAAAATCTGCTGCAAAAAAAAAAAACTTGATCATATAAACCATAAACGTTCTCATATTCTTTTTGTCCTGGTCTCATGTTTTCTGTCTTTAACGCTGTTTGTCTGCATTAAACCAAATTTACCTGAAGAATCATTAACCTTTCAGCTGAACTAATCCCATCAACACCTCATCCTGCCAAGCAGCCATTAGCATCTTCTACGTCTGAAGTGTAGAAAAACAGACTTACACAATCGCTGTATCGGTTGGTAATGACACCTTCTCCGGCTTGTTATAAAAATTACTCAACCAGATGGTGTGTGGGTAATTTAAAAGACAAAGAGAGACGGTGCGCATGAAAACACACACGCATGCACACGCACATACACACACAGAGGCGGTGATGAAAGTTTAATCTACGATGGAAGATGCTGCCGCGTTTTTAGCTGGGAGGTTTACAGCTCAGCTTTTTGTTTGATCATCTCATGGATGGTGGAGGAGATAAATATGGTTTGACATTTATTCGCTTAGGCTTTTATTTGCAAAGCTGCTGCTGTTTCTTCTCGACTTGACAGCAGCAAACCCAAAACTCTGAGTTCATTAAGTTTACAGTTATTATCCTGTTGGTCAACAATCATCCGGGCTAATTCTGCAGCTCGGTCCGTGATCAGCGATTCATTTTCATCAAATGAAGAAGACGAAGGCGCTCCGGTTTTACTCAGTAAAAGTTTTATGTGAATGTAACGACCTGGGCATCCAGGTTAATTATTTAGAGGTTGGCGCTTCATTTGATTTAGAGGAGGTACTCAACTGGAAACAAACTGCGTGCTATAATTCAGAGCTTGATTATACGCTCCATATCCTGTCATTATCTGCTATGTGTGGCTATCTGTTCAGAAAAGGTTAATAAACGGTGTAATAAATCATCTTTAATATATTTTATAGGTTAATTAAAGCGCTCGGGTGCACTAAAAATTATTTTATTTGAAAAGAAAGGTGGGAATCAGCTTGAGAATGTTACCTCGAATGACAAATAAAACTGATAATTTCATGAAAATATGCATTTAAATTTTTTTAATAACAGTCAGAAGCAGTGAAATAATGAGAAAGCTAGGATAAAATGTTACAATTTTGGTAGCAACATTTGGGACAGCAATTCCAGCTGCTGCAGTTTGCTTTCACACTGCACTGTCAAACAAACTAATTAAAAAACCTGTTTCACTCCTCACCTGTGGGGGCATTGTACCAAGGACTACGAAGGAAATGGTAGTAAAATCTCAGAAGAAGTCACTGAGCACAACTTCAGTCTTCATAAAATGTAAATAAAAATGGAGTGGCGTCAGATTTTAGCAGTTGTAAGATTTATCTTTTGTCTTTGGTAAAGCACCATTTCTCCTGCCGGCGTTAGATTTAGCATTTGCTTTTGTTGTATTTACTAAGAATGCCCTGAGCTATAGCACTTCCTGCTTTTGGAGCGGTCTCCAGTCCACTTGGCGTTCATATATGCATTCGGTTTCACTTTAATAAAACTGAAACCGAGGTTTCCGAGGTGAACCAGAGTTTGCCGTTTTCGTATCTTAAGGGCGAGTTCACACCAGCCTTGTTTGGCGTTTTATTCCAACGTTGTTTGTTTATCAAAAGTCTGGCTTGTTTGGGGAGGTGTGAATGCGTAATCAGACTAAAAACCTAGGTCTGGGTTTGGTTAAAGTGAACTCTGGTGTGGTTCGAATGCGTAAGTGAACACCAAGTGGACTGGAAACAACTCCAAAAGCAGAAAAAAGACTACAGCACAGGGAATTCTGGGTACACAGAACCAAAATAAACATACTAGCCTAGAGCTAGCAGGAGAAATGACTCGTGGTTTTTAGCCAAAGACAAAAGAGAAATCCTAAAACTTCTACTGTCTGACGCCTCTCCATTTTTGTTTACATTTCGTGAAGAAGGAAGTTGTGCTCCTGTCTTCTTCAGAGGTTTTTGTGTTGTTTCCTTCAGTGGTTCCTGATGCAGTGCCCCCACAGGAGAGGAGGGGAACAGGTTTTTGACACAGTGCAGTGAAAGAGAATCGCAGCAGGTGGAAATGTAACAAATGTTGCTATTTTTGTCTCAAATCAAACCTAGTTTGCCAGTCTACCATGTGTGAAAACACACATGATAGCCCGGCATTTAGATACCGGTCTATCATGTTATTTAGATACTCTATATATGGTCATGACTTCATGAAAGAAGTTGCCCAAGCACTGATTAGCAACATCATGTATGAAGTAAAAACTTTACGTCTGACTACAACAAGGGAATTTTCTCTGAAAGAGAAAAGTTACTTCTGTTGTGGATTTAATGCACTTAAAGCAGAGAGGAAAGATCCGATATGAATAATTTCTCTAAAAACTCAAAAAACAATGTTTTAAAGCTCAATTCAAAGCAGCTTTAACGTTAAGCCCTTGTGATGGCACTTCACATTTCAAAAGTCAGTCCTTTAGGGAAACAGGAGTTCTTTTGTTTTAGCGCAAAAACAATCACACCAAACGTGTCCCCAGTAATTTCATACATTGGTGGCTCTAATACTTTGAGAGAGGTAATTATTTGAAAAACAGTTTAGCTTAATTGACGTCAGCACTTGGAGACCGTTAGCAAAGAAATCAGCAAACAAGCCCAGAGGGTCAGTGAGGCTTTAGAAGCAGGAGACAGGAAAAGAGTTCAGCTCAGCTTTCAGTCTGATTCATCACTTCCTGTGAAGTTCTAATGGACTCACTGGACTGGTAACGCTTATGTAGGGAAGGTATACTGCAGAAGCAACACAGCAGCTATACTGGGATGCTGTTAGGTCATGGACTACGGTTAAAAACAGCTGGAAAGTCTTGATGACAAAGAAAAAGAAACATATTTTCATGTATTTTCAAACATCAAGAAAACATATTATTATAGTATTAATATGCATGTTATTGTTTACATCTGGACATTTAGCGCACGATGCTGGGAGGCAAAAAGACGATTGTTTTACACGCCGTATGTAGCCGCGCTGCTGCAGTAGAACAATCCCGTCAATGGCCGTTGTTTTTTTTTTCTTTATATTTGACGTGTGTATAGAAATGTTAAATGTTTGTTATGATAGATTTTTATGGGAGGGTAAAAGTTAATTATTTGTGACTAAAAGTGGAATAAAATCAGATAAAATTTGCATTTAAAACTGAAAACAAACTGGTTGGTTCAACTGCACGTCACCCCAATTTCAAAAGATCTGTGTGAAATAAGGTTGGGAAATGTTGACTTAAAACTATATTCTGATATTTTATGGCTTTATTTAAAAAAAAACAAAAACACTTTATTATTTTTTAGGTAACTGATTGGCACAGCATTTATAACAAACACAAATAAAACTCGAAAAACATTCTCATTGTATCAATAAACTGCACAAAGTATCTACATTTAAGGAAATTTACTGATATTTATTGATGCTCTTGTGGAATAAACAATGGAGAAAATAGCAAATATAACATTTTAGATCATACTGTCACTTTATTTTTTATTTATAGTGCCAACGATAAATCCAAAAAATTCTTCGTGATAAATGATAAATGTCCATCTTTCATGTGAAAACAAATTCCTTATTTTCCAGAACCACAAAAAAAAAAAATCTTTTAAGGGTTAATTTAAGACTAAACTGGCAGAAAATATGGCTGCTGTCCTGTCTACACCAGTTCTGCATGTGAAGCTCGAAGCGGCAGCGTACCCTGCTGCGGTGGCATCTTTATTGTCCCTCCTTCTTCTCACTGTTTTCAAAGCATTTGCTTGAGCTGGAGCCTGATGCTGTGTTAGCTGCGTGCCATAAATGCATAATTCACATCCATTAATTTGCATGTCAGAGAGGTAGATTGCTCATTTAGTATGCAAATACCTCCAACTGCTCCGGTAAAGCAGGAAAACGTGAACAACGCTGATAAGCGGCCGGAAGGAATGGAGAAAAAATAAAAAGAAAACAGAGGCTAGGTGAAGGCAGGAGAGAGGGAATCTGTGCACAAAGAGGCAGAGGAAATAAAAGCAGCAGTTTTGTGTTTAGAAGTGGATATAAGAATGGAAAGAAAATGGATCAGCCAGAAAAGATACCAGAACAATAAAAACACCCCGCTTTCAGGAGCCATGCCTGCACCCACAGGCCGAGCACACATTATTACATCAAGCAACGACACACACGCACACACACACGCGCGTTTACCACTACCTGCCATTTTAGACGCAGTGCACACCCTAATGATGGGCAGGGGGCGAGAAAAGAAAAGGGAGGCTCCTTTCATGCTGCAGACAACCACCAGCCGCCTGCAAGGTAATTTTCTACAGCGTTGTTGTGCCTTACACACACACACACACGCGCACACACACCAAATTACCCAATCACTCTCTGTGTGAACAATACAATCAAGGCAGCCGGCGAAGCGAACATGGTCAATACCGTGACACCAAATGAACCCGTCTGTTTTCCTTCTGTTTTTTTTTTTTTTTTTTTTGAAGTTTCTCATCTCTGGTTTAAACTTTTATTTCACCCTTCTCTGCTCCTCTATCTACATTTTTCATGGCAGCCAAGTAAAAAAGGGAATAAAAGAGCATTTAGCTTTGTATTTAACCGAGCTTTTCAGAAATTCAGGTCAGCGCCTGATCTGAAAGGCTTCGACACAGTCTGGGTTTCCAGAAATAACGAATTGGGTGGCTGGATGCAAAGACTTTAAAGAGATTTTTTTGGAGCACAAATTTATAAATATTTGAAGGCATGTGGCGAAAAGAAGAGAAGAATTTACAGAAATGGCAGCTTTAGGCCCTTCATCATCAACCGGACTTTGTTCTGGTACAAACAATAAAAATTATGCATCATCAGAACAAACCCAAAGTGTGAGTATGAGAGTGTGTCCGTTACTTTTGCAACTGAAGCGATTTTTGAGTAGGACAGATTTAATGTCCAGATGGTTTGGCATGGAGTGTGTTTGCTAAAGGCCAAGCGCGTTCTCTCTCTCTTTTCTCCCTCTCTGTCACACACACACCCCCACACACACACGCACCCACACACGTACGTGCACACACATGCAGACACAGATGGGGGGCGGGGGGGTGAATGAGCCAATCTGGTGAGGAAAAAAATAAGCGGAAACAAAATCTAAGAGAGATTTTCAGGAGAACATGGTTAGAGCCAGAGTCAGAAAATCTCTCTATTACGCAGAGAAAGTCGTCTGTGTTTCTGCGAGAAAATAACAAGAAAAAGCGAAACCAAAGCACCGGCAGTCTGTTTCGTCGGAAGAAAATCTTTGATGTAGAGATAAAACTGATCTGATCCAACATCGGTATCAGAGCCGATGCTGATGTCATTCTTAGATCAGATCTATGGCCACCAACCTGGACACAGTGGTTCCTGTTATTTTTACTGATTAGATTTACACAAATAGATGTCTACAGCCAAACAGACTGGAAAATAAACAGTAAACTTGTGGACTGCATGTCACTTTAAATCCAAATAAGTTGCTGCTGGCCACGACCCCCAACTCAATGTTTACACTCCCACATGAAAATGACTGCAAACAGATTCGCAATTGTACAACCGTCCATCTTTGAAAAGCAGAAGTGGAGCCTCCTGCACAACCCACAAGAATGGAAGGTAGGTCAACTACAAAAGAGTTCTCTTCCAGAAGCCGTTGTAAGGCGCATGCAGCAGTAAAACAGGCGGACTAAATGCGCTGGAGCTCTGCTTGGGTTGCTAGGTAACGGCACAGCTTTTAATAAAAACTTTTGAAGATTTCTGAATTTTTTCTAGGAAATTGTTTTACTTTTTAAACTCAGAAATTTCCAGTGTTTTATGATCATTTCTGAAATTAACATAAAAATATCTGAATTTTTGGTGGAAATTTACTCTATTTTTTTTTACCATCCAGTATCCCTAATATGGTGGCATATCAGGGACACGGCCCTAATATGTCACCATAAATAAGTGGGGGTCCAGGTTTATCACGTTTATTGTTAAACAACTCAAATCTCTGAAAGTATCTTTATTTTAAACAAAAACTGAAAATTATAACTCGTGATGTAATAAGTCTGATTTCCAGGTAAATGTTTTGCACTTATGAGTTTTTCTTTACTTCCTCATCCTTGCAACAAACCAAAGATTATTTATACATATTTTAAAACTTCAAGCGCTTGTGGAAAACAAGCCGCTGAAGGAAATCAATACGTGCAACATCCCTTAAAAGAGCCTGACCTTCAGAAGGATTAAAGCTTTAACAATTTCACTTCGGCACAGTTTTGTATTGAAGCAGTTAGAGTCACAACAATCTCCACCATCTCTGTTAATTAACCTTTTGAATCTCCACTCCTCACCTCTCCGCGTGTTCACCCTCATCCTTCTATCGGTTGCTGTTCGTAGATCTGCTTACAGTTTTCGTCCCACCTTCCTGTCGGCTGACTTTGTTTTCTATTCATTCTAAACATAAAAGGCCTCAAACCAGCTGAAAGCAATGGGACAACCCCAAAAAGCCCAGAAATAAAAGAAAATCATTTCACGTGTTTTATTTTTCAGACAGATATCGTTGAAAAGGAAAAAGAAAAGGTTTCGCAAAAAAAAGGAAGGCCAAACAGGGTGAGGAGAAGTGGAGAAAAAAAGACTAATGAAGACCAGACTACACTAGAAAAGAATAGAGTAGCCTCTACCCCCGTCAGTTTCCATGGAAACAAGCCCTTTGGTGCGATGGCGGTGGAAAAGCCTCAGCAGGAGAGGTGTCGACGAGGGAGGCGGCGTGTGAACGGCTTTTTGTGTGAGTGGACTTTAAAAGTGTTCGGACGTATACGAGCTGCATGTACAAGCAGAAATAAAAGGAACGGTTCTGATGAAGGGAGCGGGTCCGGAGAGCAGAAAGGGATGCTGGGAAGTGAAGTCAAGCTGATATGAATCCTGACAAAGCTGAAAACATTTGCAAAACACTGATTTTTAAAGAACGATGTGCGTCATATAGCTAACTGAAACTAACAAAGTAATGAAAACTGAAGCTGACAAATCATTTTTAATAACTGAAATACATAAAAACTAATTATTGGGAGAAAACTAATTAAATGAATGCCGTGCATTTCTAAAACACATAAATTATGGAAATAATATTCTTCATTTTTATATTTATGAATCTTATCTATTTACGACTTTAGAACTGATGTGGAATAGATTTTCTTCCCCCACAAATACGCAGTTTACGCCAGCTGTCTGCAAATTTGTCTGATAATGCCAACTACTGATTTACAAAACAGAAACCATTATGGAGCAATTATTAATAAACAAGTTGAGTCATAGTTAACTAAAACTGATGAAAAAACCAAAACTGAAGTTGAAAAAACAATTTTATGAACTGAAACAAATAAAAATAGTAGTTAATGGGGAAAAACTATAACTAACTGGAACTATATTGTGTGTTTATAAAAATAACTAAAACATACTACAATTATAGATATAAAATCCTTTGTTTTTGTGTTTACAAATCTATTTTTAAGCCTTCTGTTCTGATGTGAAATAGATTTTTCTATTCTGCAAATTATGATACTTTATGCTCTTCCGGGAAAAGCAAAAACCAAACCACATATGTATAATCACAACATAATACCTTTTTGAATTCTGCACCTAAAAATTAAACAAAGTATGAAAAAACTAAAACTATTACTACAACTAATACAAATGTAACTAAAATTAAACAATATTTAACTAAATTAGCAAATGAACTCTAAAAACTAACTGAGTTCTACAAACAAAAAGTCACAACAAAATAAAATTTAACAATGAAAAACCCAAAACTATTAAAACTCGGGTCATTAGGAATGACAGATGAAGACTGCAAAGCATGCCTGATACTAGGGTTTAAAAAAAAATTTAAAAGGAGTTTTGGTTCAGAAAAGTTGGAAAATTACAAAAATTATATAAAAAATTGATACTTTCAGTTGTTTAATAGCAGAAAAGCAGCAAAAACAGCCTGATTTCAGTGAAAATGGGTCAAAACTCTGAGTCAGATGAGTGGTTAGGAATGATAAATATTTAACACAAGAGTAAAAAGAGAAAATCACCAGATTAGATCTGACCTCAGCAAACAGCAACAAAACTGAGGCAACGCGCTGCAAATCTGCATACGGTTATCTTAAGTGAGAGCAGGGATTTTAATGAGGTCCGTTTTTAATCCCCGCCCCCCTGCACAGCAGCCAGCGGGCGCCGGGGAGGATAACATGGAAAAACGAACACGGAAACGTCAATATGCCGAATGTTTAAGACTGTGTCAGACAAAGGGAACATGCAACACAGAAGAAACTTTGCTCAGCATTAACTTTAGTACAAGGAGTAGATGGATTTTAAAGCTTAACTTATTCAAGAACCAAGTTGGAGGAAGAATGAAGAGTTTTACTTCACATATTTAATAATATTATAGAACAGCAGCAGCTCATTTAACATGGGTAACCCAGTGCAGTCTTTCTCAAATTGTGGTACCCGGAACAGTGGTGGTCCGCAACGTACTGCATGTAAACAACTCAATATTGCTGTGACGTGAGCTAACTTAGCAAAAGACTGTGTTTAAAAATAATAGTAGATAAATGGCTTATGACTGGGTCACTAAAAAGAAAAGCTGAAGATACCGGTGGAAAGTTATTGAGGGTGAGTTAAAGAACTGTTGTTTTTGACTATTATTATTATACATAACATGCCACATGCCCAACATAAATAATTTTATTTTAGATGTTAAGATGCAGTTAGTCAGCGTGGGGCGCAGTGCTGCTCACCATCTTGTCGCAGACATTTCCCACCGCCGGTGACGAGGCAGTGAACAGCACTGCACCCCACACAGGTTGTATAAGATGTTGTGTTATTGCAGGGCAATTTCAACTTAGGCAGTCCATGAGTGTTTGTTAAATGGGTAAGTGGTCCTTGGCCTGAAAAAGTTTGAGAAGCACTCCCCTAGTGGTATGGAGGACTTTTGTGGAGCAAATTTTCACACTTGCTGTTATTTTGACTATTAGCGGCATTTTCCCTTTCATAAATTAAACAATGAATGACATGTACCTCTGTTTGGACTGTGTGATCCAGTAAGCACTTCTATTGTTCTGTGTCCAGTCCGGTAACAGCTGTTTAGGGTCCGGTGTTGGTCCGTGGTTTCACATTTAGTAACGGCAGCAGTAGCATAAGCTATGTTAGCATTTCAAAGAGTTTCCTGCGCTGCCTGTTTGATGCTTGTCCCAGTGTTTTTCGCTCCGGCAGCAGTGGGTTTGGGCGCTTTGTGGATAAATACTGTTGGTACCGCATTCATTTTTAGCTTGTAAAGGTAATGCCCACCTGTTAGAGCCTTCATCAGTTTTGCTCGTACAAATGACTTAAAGTCTTCTGGAGAAAAATGGTGAGAGCACAAATTGGTCCGTCGGCAGTTGTGTTCTGCTTTTTTTGATTGTGCTCTTCTTTTTTATAATCATGTGGGATCCAGACTCACTTTACTATTTTTTTTTTTATTACAGCCAACAGCAATGCAGTGTAGTACTAGCTAAAATTACACCAATTAAACGCAATATGATAAACAACAACTCTGGTAAAGTTAGCCTTTCTGTGTTTACTCTGTAGATTCCAGTACAGAATGGATCATCAACCCGTCAGGTGAAAAAATGGGCACCTCCATGAGTGAAAAATATAACAAAAATTTTTTAAGTAATTATGACTTTTGCCATGACTTACAAAACAGCATCTTGTAAGTTAAAAGGAAAATTACAACTTATTTAGGCCAACATGTTCAACTAATGGTGGATCCCTTAAAAATCAAAATGCTTTCGTGCACAAATTGTTCAAATAACAAAGACTGGTGGATCTGTTCACCTTCTGGTACTGATCCTTGGAGACCAACGCTTCCTCAAGCTGCTGCTGAGTGTAGGCGTAGATGGCAGAGCGGTACGTTGTCCCGACGTCGTTCCCCTGACGCATCCCTGAAAACACACATGTTCGTTTTTTAAAACGAGGATCTCGGTGGCAGCGTGGCGTCTTTGTCTCTGGTTCTTGGCAAACGACAACTGACAGCATTTCCAAAAATATAACCTGTCTTCTTCGGTCTTGGCAGAACTGAAAGCTGTTTTTTATGACTGATCATGTCATCGTTTCACTGTAAGCTTGTCAGTCTGTCAGCCTCAATGTTTCAAGCTTTCCAAGGCTGGCTCACATATGAGACGCTCTATTAATCAGTCGAACGTAGAAACAGGTTTTAAAATGATAGATATATTGATCATATGTAGCAGTATGTAGCGAGCAAAAACTAGCAGTGGGGATTTATCATGATAAATTTCTTATTATGATAAGAATTTTGACGTATCGTTGTCACGATAAATTCCAAATAATGATGTTTAAACCCCCCCAAACTGTTCTTACTGTCAGGATTGATAGTTTTTACTATTTTTTCCACCGTTTGTTCAATGAAAGCATAAATAGATATATAAATAAATTTTAAAATACTGTGAATCACAGTTCTTTATATGACTTGCGTCATAAAGAAACATATTACAAATGAGACAGGGAATAGTCCCAGAAGTTGTTGTTGTAACTAATAATGTTGCTTTGACACCATTTTTAAGTAAAATATTGAAAAAGTCATAATAATGAAAGAACACATTCTCAAAAATCAATAAACTTTAAATTCTGATGAACATTTTACCCTGGAACTTGAAGACATTTTAAACATCCAAAATAAATAAACAAAACAACAGAAACAACAAATAAAATGAATTATAAAGTTTCTAGAAACAAAACTGTTCTTCAAATTAAGTGCTAGTTGAGAACAAATCACCAGACTGAAGACATTTAACATCTAGTTTTTGGTAGAGAAAAACGATAAATTATGCAAATAGAAATTATTGAGTTTGTTTTAATTTATGAAGCGATTAATTGATTTATTGCGTATTGCGACAGGCCTGGTTGTGTTTGTGTAGTCATGGATGCTGCTGTGTCCTGCAGTCACAGTCATACAGTTACCAAAAAAAATAAATGTAGCAAAGGCTGATTAGCATGGCCACCGATGACGGCGGATAAACAGTTTTCCTGAAACGGTAAGTTGTTTCTCCGCCTTTAGAACATTTAGCAGCCCATTCATGAGGTTGATTGACAGCACTAAGACCCTCCTCCTGGCTCTGATTGGTTGTTATTGGTGCATTTCTTCAGACGGCAGTAACAGTTCAAAAAAGAGATGGAGATGTGTTTTCACGTATTATCTGTCTCATATTACACTGTCACAACATGGTAACAGTTTTAACAAATATGTAAAAAAAAAAAAAATTTTTTATAAAAGTTACAAGCTGCAGCTTTAAGTCCGTATTGCCCACCCCCAACAGAAACGCAAAAATAAAACCCCTCCTGTTCCATTTCCAGGGTTTAGTCACGAATGTTGTGTTTACCTTGAGTCGGATCGTGACTTTCCCAGAAAACCTTCAGCAGACTGTTGAAGCTGATCTTCTCTGGATGGTAAACAACTCGCACCACCTCAGTGTGTCCGGTTCTGCCTGCAAAATACAACCATCAGCATCAATGCTGGAACTTAAATATAAGTAAATGCAAAGTTATTTTTCATCTATTTAGGGAAAAGAAGCTACCCAAACCAACCAACAATTAGGCAACATTCACACAGTGAAAGTGACTCAAATCAGATTTCTTTGCCCATTATGCAGCACACATCAGACTTTCTGATGTTCATGGCAGTCGAATCGGCCCAATTTAGAACTTTTCTCCCCATCAAAGAAATTGGATTTGAGCCCCTTCCAATTGTGGAAATTAATTGGATACATATCCATCATGTCGCATTTTACCCAGTTTTTACTTCAGAGAAGTGAGACATGCATCATAATTCTGCACCAGACTCAGTAAATCAGGACATAAATAATGGCTGAAAATTATAATTATGAAATTATGAAACACTGAAGCGCATCTAGAGAAGGGCATTTATCGCATTGTTTGCCATTTATCATTATAAATGTTTTATAGGAATTTTGATTTATTGTTACTCCAATAAATTCTAATTAAAGACGTTTAAAAACCCTCAAAATTGTCTTTGTTGTTTGGATTGTTAAGTTTTACAATCTTTTCCCACTTTTGTTCCACAAGAGCATCAACAAATAAAAACAATTTTGAAAAGATGATTAAATGCATTTAGTGAGTGCAGCTTAGTTATACAGATCACACTTTTTTGTAAGACTGGTGTCCTAAAGAAGAGTATCACAAATGTTTTTCAAGAGCAGTATTTGTGTTGGTGGGGCTGTGATTGCTTTAGCATGCAGATACAACCTTAAAGTAACCTAATCAATACTTCTTATCGCCAAATGTATCATTATTACATTAGTAGCACAAAATATCCTGATAAAAGTTCATACTGCCCACCGCTCAGTGCATCACATCACATCCCACCACTTTTAGTTCGGACTCCAAACCCAAACAGACTTCTCTGCAGTCAATCAGAGAAGTCTGTTTGAACCAGAACCAAACATGGAGAAGCAGCATTCAGCTTCTATGCTCCACAAATCTGGGACAAACTTCCAGAAAACTGAAAAACATTCGAAACACTGAATTCCTTCAAATCAAGGCTAAAAGACCCGATTGCTTAGATCTGCTGTTGTTTAATTAGAACTGGTACATTAATCAACATATTTCATGTTTATTGATGATTTTGAAGATGAACTGGTGACTGTATGAAGTTTTTGCGACTTTGAGCTGCCTTGATAAAAAAACACTTGATATAATTTAACTTTAAGACTGTTGGATGATCCTCTTTTTGCTACAATCGCAAAACAAACAAAATCAAATCAAACCCTTTTAACAAGTATTGATCATTGGCAGAAAGTACTAAAAATAATCTCTTGATTTGGTTGTTTTATGTTTTTGTGGCATAAAGTGACTGAATCATATAATCCTTAACATGCCTTCATAGCGGAAGCCTTAATGTTTTAATATGAGAGCTTTAGGATTTCTTTTCTTAGATGTACGACCTTAAAAAAAAGAGCAGATTTACACAAGAAAGACACAATATACATCAGGTGTCCTTGAAAGGCCAGGCTGGTCCAAAACTGATTTTCTGCAGAAGAAAGATTCCCTCTGCTGCGAGTCAAACAGCAGCTGGCGCTGGTAATGAGTGTGACCCATTACGTGACACCTCATCTTCTCCACGTCTCTCATTGCACCTCCACTCCTATGTCTTTCTCTGCCTTATTACTTTTTTAATATCAGGAGTTATGGATTCCTACGGCAGATATTGGCGAACAGAGACAAAGCAGCGGTCCGCATTAAATTAATGTCTCACCAGGCCAATCTCGCAGGAATAAATTCATCTCGGACTGGATGGGAAATACAGTAAAGATTGGAATCAGAGCAGAAAATAAAGCGGCAGCTGGTAGGAAATGTACATCCAGGTGCCAAATGATCTCATAATCAGGCTGTTACTCAGAATGAAGCAGTCAGGTGAACGTGTTGGATTACCAAGCGGGCAAATTTTCTAATTCTAGAAAAGTTTTAAAGCATTTTCTGCCAGAAAATAAGTTTCACTGTTTGCAGCATGAAAAAGACAATATAAACCAAAAGAGTGGCCAACATTACCATTCATTTGTGGTATTTTTCTTCACATTTTGCACATCTAATTTGACTGCATACTAAAAATTACACATACTGTCTTTTTTCACACGGTCTGTGTACTGTTTTTATTGCTCTCAGCCTTGGAAACAACATAAATGAGTCCCAGAGGACAACCTAACACCAGCAGCAGAATGCGACTTAACTCTCATCCCTTTCAAAGCCTCAAACTGTTTAGCAGAAGAGCTGCTCACATCCAGGTGCTTTGCCATCCTGGAGCTCAATCAATAATAACTGGTCAGAGTAAAGTTATGTGCAACCTTATGAAGAAAAAAAAAAAAGGTTTCTTGATAGTTTGATGCAAATATGAGTAAAACAGCTTTAAATTAAAAGCATAAATGGCTTCAAACTTGTGTTTTTTGTGCTTTAATCACCATTTACTCAGAAGGTAAAGTTGGTTTGAGAAAATAAGTTTTATTGTTATGATTTTAAAATTACTGTTCATGCATCATATACCTTGCATGTAACTAGAATGTTCTCCACTTAATTTCTAATTATTTTTGTCTGTTTATTTCAGTCTTCAAAATGATAAGTGCCCTTCTTGACATAAAAATACGCCTGGAATGACCCAAAGTAGGGAACAGTATGTACAACCAGGGACTCTCCTGATAGTTTGCATGTATGCACACAACCATTCTCAAGCATTTGTTCCTCTGACTTGCATAAAAAACAAACGAAAAAACTATTTGTTACTTAAAATATGCATGCATGCAAAAAAAACAAAAAATTAAACCTTAGCCGTGTAGAAAAAGTTCAATGGAAACCAGCATTACTGCGACTGTTTTCACAACATCAATGAAAAAAAATACCCATAAGCAAAACAATTGATAAAAACACGGAAACAAAAAGTGATTTGAAAATGAAAAATGTTGAAAGAAAAATTATGTAAAACTAAAGAAAGATTTAAAACTATTTTTTTCTAAACTGAAAACATTTTGAAAATAAAAATGGAAAATATATTTGAAAATTTTTTTTCACGACTGAAAAAAAAGATTTGAAACTGAAAAGATTGAAATAAAAAGGAATATCTGATGCTAAAAATATTCTAAACTTAAAAAAAGATTTGAAACAAAGAAAATGTTCAAACTGAAATTAAAAAAAGGAAAACAATAAAAAATTCGAAACTGAAAAAAATGTAAACAAAATAAGGATTTGAAGCTAAAAGAAATTTCTAACCTGAAATAAGATTTTTTTTTTTTTTTTACTAAAATTAACTTTGATAAAGATCAGTTAGAAAACCAGCAAAAAGATTTCCAATCAAATTTATGAAGAAAGCTGTCAATAAATGAGACAAAAAAATAATAAGACTCAACCTGAGAGGAGAAGTGAACAGCGTGGGAGTGTTTTTAAATCTACAAACAGGTTCTTCTTCTCAAAACAGAGTAAAAATATGCAAATCTAATCAGCACAAATTGGACCTAAGCTGATTTGAGAGTAAACATTTAACCAACAGTGAATATTCAGGTGTTGTCTTTCCTGAATATGTTAAGGCTGGAGGAGCACTTTATTCAGCCAAGTGGCCTCTTACCGCAAAGACACAGAACTAATTTAAAAACGCTCTATTAAGAGTTCAAACTAGCTCTCTTTACGCAGTTTCCTGTTTATATCTAAACTGTCAACACCATGCAAACTATGAAATGCTACAGTAACTTTCTGATAGGAAATAATGAAGAAGGAGCCAAACACACAAGAAATACGATTTAAAAACAAAACAAATCTCCTCGATTTGTCCGGGGAGAAAACATCTACATGAGTAACACAGTCAACCGTGACTCTAAACATGACTCACAAATTCATACGTGGGATTTCCTCTCCTCCAATAACCCTCCAAAGCCGATAAGTCAAGCGCTCAACTTGTTTCTTCGAGCATTTCAAATGTATTCAAGTTCAGTTTTACATCATATATCCAAGTGTTAGACAAGAATTGAGGAAAATAAAGAACAACTTTCAAACTTTTGCAGTTTAGCCTGTAACCTTCAAACAGTGTATTGAATATATTCAGCATTTTATCAGCAGTCATGTTTACTTAGTGATTTTTTACGAAATCATAGCAAATTAGCTTTGCTTCAATCACAGAAGAGATGGGTTTCATATGTTCAAATATAATGATTTAAAGTTGACTTTTTATGGAAATGTCGTATTTTGTATGTTTATGTTCTTCACTTTGGGTTTCTACTGCTTATAAAAACAAAGTGACTAAAACAAACACAAAAAAAACACCCAACTGGTTTTTGGAAATAACTGGTTTTTGTTGGTGTCTGGAAAATGAGCCATTTTAAAATACTCCTGAGTGTAACGTCACAAAACAGAAGGAATTGTCCCACTACCTGTAACGGTGAGTTGTTTCTCCGCCATCAGCACATTTAGCAGTGTGTTGATAAGGTTGATTGACAGCGCTAAGACCCTCCTCCTGGCTCTGATTGGTTGTTTTTGATCAGGAGCAGGCATTTCTTCAGATGGCAATAGCAGCTCTTTTCATATATTATCTGTCTCATAAACTGACACAACTTGGTGAAAGTTTTAACAATTATCTAAAAACATGTTTTTTAGTCCTTCTTTTTTAAAATCATATAGTTGCAGTTTTTATTTCTGATTTCTCATTATCATCCAAAAAGATAAACTCATAAAGAGTTTGACAAAATAAAACCGAGTGAGACAGCAACAGACAGGTGGTGATGGGGGCTAATGATGGATTTACTGTGTGCTGGCAGACTGGAAGAGCCACTGGGAGGTCTGGACACACATCACACACACAGAAATAGTCGCTGCTCAGAGCGGTCAGGCATCAATAGCTGCCTTATCCATGCCCCGGTTTAATAGGGCCTGAGGGAAATGAGGCGCTGCTCTGTTTCTGTCCTGTTTTCCACAGTTTATTAACAGTCAGTAGAAAACGCATGCATGGGTGTGTGTGTGTGTGTGTGTTGGTATGCAGAGGCTACCTGTGCACACTTCCTCATACGTGGCGTTCGGCGTGTAGCCGCCAGAGTAGCCCACTTGGGTGGAGTAAACTCCCTTTTGTTTCCAAAACTTCCTCTCTGCTCCCCAAAAACAGCCCATGCCTTAAAAAACCAGAATGGAGACGTTCATATATCACATCTTTTCTCCTGTTTTAAATTAATTGTTTCCTAGATAGCATGAATTGTCTGCTGTGTATTTTGACACTTACCAAACATCACCATCTGTGTCCCCTCTGGAAAGGGTGGAATAGTCCTGTTTCCATTCACATCATGTTTGGCTGCATGAAAAGGGAGAAAATATTGAAGTGATTAACAATAAAAACATTTATTTAGCAAATGTTCCACCTGTTTTCTTCAACTCCACCAAATTCCAAAAAAAGACAAAATGACAGGAAACCAAAAGCCTTGGGAAACATGTTAGAGTAACACTTAGTAACAGTCATTCTGTTTTAAACAAAAGTCTGGTTGCATCTGCCAATAAACTGAAGATTATAGGTTTATTTTAAAACATAATGTTTGAAATCATACAAGCAAATCAGCACAGTAACAGACATATAATCAATAACCATCTCAGTCTATAAATTAGAATATATGTCCCAATTCTTCTCTATTGTTTGATTTAAATTACCTTTTGAAAACCTTTAAGAAGATAATAAACATATTTTTAACACACAAATTTCAAAAATTTTTTTTTTTTGCATCTAATCAACAACTGGATGTTACTACTGGCAGAAAATACGAAGAAAATGACAGGAAATGGTAGGAGTATGACGCGCTGCATGTTTTTGATGACTTATCGCATGAAAAAACTTATTCCAGTGTGATTTTAATTGAGTTTCTTATTTAATCGAAATGCCGCACTTGCAAAATTGTGTTATTTCAACATGAGACAAAGTTTTACGAACATTTTTAAAGGAAACCAGCTAATGAGTCCAATGGTTTAATTGGCTTAAAAGGGAATTTTTTTGTTGCCAGTATTACAACATGTTATTATTCTAAAACATAAATACAGAATACAAGAGGAAAAAGGTTATAGAAACTGTGAAAATGCAGTCTGAAAGCATGGAAATTCACAAAATATCCAAGTTTGTTTCCCATTATTGTTACCTTTCAAATGTTTTGATGTATAAATGTTCAGCTTCATCCTCACTAAAGACGTCCATGTTTATTAATAGAGAACGAACAGAGAAACCCAGAACGCGGCACAAAGTCTACCAAAAATCTGAGAATCCACACAGTGACCCAGTTAAAGAGGGTTTGCAGATTTTCAGAGCAGCTGCGCTCAGTCCAATCAGTGGCGAGCCAGAGGTGCATGAGGACGAATACGAGGCCATGCAGCCACCTGGCTGAGCAGCGCGCATTAACTTTGGCTTGCTGCGGGCTGCGCGCGTGTGCAGATGGTTTACTGAGGGGGAGGAAGATGGATTCAAAAAAAATTGGAATGATGGGGGGAGAATAAAAATGAAGCAAACATCTGGATCCACACACACACACACACACACACACACGTTCAGCGTCTTCATGCATAGATGCATAATTGTCATGAGGGCTGCATGCTGACAGACAAAAGCTAGAGAACGAGTGCTGCCAAGCAATCAGCAACACACACGCAGAGTGATAATCAGCTTGAGGTTTCTGTTCTGCTCTCAGCACTCTCAAGTTTTGCAAACACGCATCATCTGCATCTGAGTCAGTGAGTTTAGTCTGATTACATGAGGAGCCTTTCATTGTGAAGGATTCGGATGCTCTGTATTCTGCACAGGAAACGTTTCAGCTGCTGCAGGGAAAACATCTCAGCCTCTTTAAAGAGGATTATTCATGTTCCTGAAGTCACTGCTGTTTTTTCAGAGCAGCATCCATACACGCAAAATTCATGTGTGTTTCGTTCTGAAAACTCCACCTTTAAAAAATATGTCTTTCTACATATTTTTTAAAACCGTCACCATGTCGTGATCGTTTGTTATGAGACAGATAATCTGTGAAAAGACTGATCTCCTCCAACTCCTTCCCATTTTTGAAGCAATAACAACCAATAACAACCAATCAGAGCCAGGAGGAGGGTCATAGCGCTGTCAATCAAGTTTGTGTACTTGCAGCTAAATGTGCTAATGACAGAGAAAACTGTCTATCTGCTGTCATCATTGGCTATGCTAACTAGCCTTAGCCAGACTATCATTGACAGCGCTAAGACCCGCCTCCTGGCTCTGATTGGTTGAGAAGGCAGAGGAGTTCGATTTGTTCACACATTATCTGTTTAATCATGTTGTGACAGTTTCAACAAATATGTAAAAATTACATAATGCAGCTTTAAAATGGACAATTTCTTAGCCTAACAAACCCTACAACATAACAAATATATACTTTATATAAAAAGTATTCAACTTTTTTCATATTTTACCCATTTTATGTCTTCTAAAAATCAATCATGACCAACATAATTTGGATAACTCATAAAAAAATAAACAAAAAACATTTATATTAAAATGAAAAGTAATTTCTACAAAATAATGTTAATCATATACAAATATGCAATGACTGAAATACTCATCTCCTTTAGAATGACTGACCTAATTCAACAAAGATCCATCCAACTGGTGCAAGTAGTCTCACAATGAGTAGAAGGGAGATTTACTTTACATTTATTTTTCAGCTAGACAGCGACCAGAAGCATCCAGCTAAATATTCTGGAGTGACCTTATAAATTTCTGAGATTAGTCTAAAAATATCTGGGTTTTTTTCAAACATATTTTTGACTTTTCAATTTCAAAAATGTCCATTTTTTTCTAAGAAATTTCTGAGATGAATTTAAAATTTCTGAGATTTCTGGGCAGAAATTTACCCCTATTTTTTTATATTTATATATATATACAATGACTCCAAAACGCTGTTGTAGCAATCATCTATTTATGTTACATATTTTTATTTAAATATGTAATTTTAAGTATTTTGTGGAAATCAGTTTTGACTGTGACAATATTTTTCATCCAAAAAGTAAATTTTGTTGATCATAATTGATTAATAAAAGCAATAAAAATAATATTAAACATCCGAATAATTCTTGTAGGCAATGTAGAATTGCTGTTTTTTTTTTTTCTTGAGTTATTTTTGACAGCCACAGTAAACCACAGCATAACTAAATTATTAAGCTAACATTTTCCAAAAGGGACAAAGCCACCAGCTCCTCCTGCAAAACTGACTTTATTTTCAACTGCAGAAGCAGCAAAGACACCAGAACAAAGTCAGCGATGCCCCAGTTTTCAGATGCTACAAATCCTGCAGGAAAACTCCAAATAAAACATGCAAACTGAATGTAGAAAAGAAATAATGGTTGGTGAACAACACACACAGCATTCTTCCGCATCCCGCAAATCTTAATGATTTTAAATGGAGATTTAAAATCCCGAGACGGATCCTCAGCCTCGTTTTTCATCCCTCCTCCGCTCACATTATCCTCTGTCCGTGTGTTTGCGTGTGTGTGTGTGTTGGTAATGGCTGCCTTCAGGGAACTGCAAAGGCATGTTCATTACAGGACACACACACACACACACAGATAAACAATTTAAATGTAAATGTCAGTAGGAAAGAAAATAAGTCCAGACAGAATACTAATGAGTTTAACAGCTCGCCGAATGTGTGACAGAAGAATCAAGAAACAACAAAGAAGCAGCAGAAGATACAGATCAGATGCTTATTATATCTGTCCTGCTGTGCAGCGGATGTACTTGTGCATCTTCAAATGTAAACATCTTCCTCAGATGAAGAGAATCCAAGAACACACCTTCAGCTGTTAGGACTTGTTCAAATAAGTGGCGACAAGCGAGTGAAAAGATTCTGTTCTTCTCTTAAACTGATTTTGTGTCTCTTAAATATTTTCTTTATGATTGTTGATTTTCTGAACAAACAAAATGACTAATAAACCCCAATGAATGCATTTCTTTTACTTTCTGGCATGAAGATTTGGTTTATTTGACCTGTGCATCCTCACAGAAAAGTAACATATGCAGACACAATAACTACAATATGATGTTAGAGTCATGCTAACAAAATGCAAAAAAATAAAATTATGAGAATAAAGTCAGAAAATTATGACGATAAAGTCAGAAGATTACAAGAATAAAGCCATATTACAACTTTATTCTTGAGATAGTACGACTTTATTGCTATATTACTCTCATATCATTTCAACTTTATTCTTTTGGACTTTAAACTCGTCTAACTTCGGCTTTTTCTTCTACGACTTTATTCTCATAATCTGACTTTATTCTTGTGCGAGTTTATTCTCATAACTTTAGTCTCGTGATAAGACTTTACTCTCAAAAAATATTATTTATTAATTTATTTAACTCAGTACTATGTATTTAATTTCTCCTTAGGATCAATAAAGTAATTTTGATTTTGAATGTATTCTCCTATTATTACAACTTTGTTCTCATGATGTTATGAATTTACTCTGGTATGACTTTATTCTCAAATTATAACTATTCTCATACAATTACGACTTTATTCTCGTCTGGGTCATTTTAAATCGCTTTTTAAAACTTATTTTTATTCGTTGGCATTTAATTGAGGCCCGGTGCTGTAACATTTCAGTTGTGATGTTCTATTTTTATGTTTTTTATTATAATTATTTTTCTTTT
Organism: Girardinus metallicus; assembly: GCA_903067095.1. NCBI lineage: Eukaryota > Metazoa > Chordata > Actinopteri > Cyprinodontiformes > Poeciliidae > Girardinus > Girardinus metallicus. The sequence continues at coordinate 81,228 of CAEGAE010081597.1, read as the reverse complement.
CATCAACTTATTCTATTGTGTTTTCATCTTTGTACAGCACTTTGGTGCAGTTTTAACCTGTTTTCAAAAGTGCAATATAAATAAATTTGACATTGACATAGAACTTTATTTTTATGGTCGTAATATGATTTTATTCACATACAAGTATGTTCTTGTAATTTTATTTTTCAAGTTTTTCTTAGTATGGCTCTAACACTATGTGGTACTTATGGCTGTACTTGGTATCATATGGTTTGAAACAAAAGTGACCAAGTTGGTTTCTGTTAAAGCCAGAAATATTGGCAGTTCTCCTCCATGTTTTAAGCTGTGAAGTTGTTGTCATTTCATGCTAGTCGGGTCAATCTGAGCCATAATCAACTGCTGCAGCCAATTAAGGTCGCTGGAGGCAACATCAGACTAATTTTAGCGCGTATGTAGTACTAAAATAGTCCACTTCAATAACAACATGAGTCTTTTTTGTACTCATTTTCTGGATGAAGCCACATTAATATGGGAAGAACAGACGAGCAGAGCAGAAAGCCAGACCAAGAAATTCCTCAGAGAATGAGGTCAGTCTTTAAAGGCAGACTGAAGATTTGTGATTAAATAAAACTAAAAGATGACCAGCAACACCAAGCTGCAGAAACAGAAATCTAGTTTTCAATACAGTCAAACCCAGAGGTTTGTGTTCTTCTTTTCTTATATCAATGCATCATAAAATATAAAATTCTTTATAATATTGGAGAGAAAAGTTTATTGCTGTTGTGGGTTTTTTTTTTTAGCACTGCAAAAACACAAAGTAATTTTTGGTCTAATTTCTAGTGCAAACTCTAGATTATTTCACTTATAAGATGGGAAAAATGTCTTGCTATAAGTTAAACAATCTAGCAGTGGAAATAGTAGTTTTTTAGTTAATATTAGGGAGTTACTGACTTAAAACAATCTCCTATATCTTGCTGAAAAATTTCTTGTAAGTTAGTTAGTCTTATTTCAAGCGTACCGAGATATTTGCACTAGAAACTAGACCAAAATTACTTGTAAGATTTTGCGTTTTTGCAGTGTATTGTTGTCATAATGTTAACATTTCCAACTTGATACCATTTTCAAAACTGTTTTAGGTTTTACATCACTCTGGTATTATTTTGACTTTATTCTGGTACAAGTATATTCTCATAATTTAATGACTTTATTTCCACAATTTTATATTTTTTTATTTATTTACTTTTTCTTTGTGTGGCTCTTCTACTCTGCCGTACTAAAGAGGATGTGGTATGTTTTTTTTTTTCTTTTTATGGATTTCGACCAAAATGAGTATCTTTGAATGTATATTTTTAGTACTTATTATATCAAAGTATCAGTTATTTTGACAACCCTTTATGCTGCACTGTAAGTATTTTCCTGTAGTAATCCTAAAATATCCAGAAAATAAAAACAATGCTTGTTCTTAATCAAAAATAACGCATGTATCTTTTTTGTTTGTTCTCATCTATAAATACTGGACAGCTCATGTCCACTAAACTCCTTTAGACAACAGGAGACATTTAAAAGGTTGTATCAGTAAAAAGAAAAGCAGCAACATATTTCATATTTCCCAGCTGATGCATTAGTTGCTACTCCAACGGGACACAGCAAACTGCGTTAGATTTTTGCTCCATATCATGTTTCCTAAACTGATTTCAGCCGTAAGAGCCCAGTTTGTACTGGCAACTAATTTGCTTTTATTTGGTTGTGAAGAGCAGTGAAAGAGGTTAGAAAGCATTTCAGGACACTTCACGTCAAACAGTAAGCCACTTCATTTTAGGTACAAAGTATGTGTGTGTGCGTGTGTGTGTGTGTGTGTGACTAACTAGGATGCCTCCCAGTCTCTTTCTTTCCCAGCACCCTGAATCCTGTCACAATAATAAGCCTGATCACAGAGCAGGCCTTTATCCATGGTGACATCTGTACCACACACACACACACACGCCCACGCACACACACACTCTATTAGTGCTGCTCTATTTCAGCTGTGTGTGTAAAGGCAGCCAGAGCATCTCCAGAATCAGCCAATCAGAGCACAGTACACTCTGCTTTATCTCTGCAGGACTTCATCACTTTTTAATTTTCTGTTGAGACGATAAAGATAACAAAAGACACTCCTAAAATATGCAAGATAAGGAAACAATCAACGGGTCACCCTGGAAGTTGCTTCATGATGGAACAGTCTTATTCACATTCATTTCCACCCTAAAGACTTGATTATTTTTAAAGAGAAAATTATGGAAAGACCAATGTAGGTGGCATTTTACATATTATATAAAATCTTGTAACTCTTCTATTCCTCTTCTTATCTGCCATTTTATAAATCTTGCATTGTAACTCTTTAGTCCTAAATTATCCCCAACATTCATCTTCTTTGTGTGTTTTATTCACTTCCAACTTTAGATTTATTTTCTTGTGACTTTTTGACTAATTCAGTTAGTTTTAATTAGTTTTTAGAGTGTGTTAGCTAATTTTTATTAGTTATTATTAGTTAAATGTTGCTTAGTTTTAGTTTAGTTTTTATTGGTTGCAGTAGTAGTTTTAGTTTTTTCATACTTTTTAGGTGCAGAATTCAAAAAGGTCAAAGTATTGTATTGTGACTGTATACATTTATTGGGTAATGAATACTCAACAGAGGATATTCTTTTTAAAACATGTTCAACAATCGACTGACTATGGCATTTCATTCCAACTTTTGCTGTCGCCATTTTGCGAGTGGTAGGGAGTGTTATACCGACAGCTGACAAAAAAAAAAAAAGATAAATCTGGAAATTTGAATCCATTAATATTAGATAACATATTACAGCAAAAGCTGAAGGTTTTCTGTGGAAAAAGTTGAACATTTCTCTACTTTCTTGTGTTGTGTCACTAGCCTACGTGATCACGTTGGAGTTTGAAATTTGACGTGCATGAATTATGCCGGTCGCTCGGCTGGATGAGGACGAGCGACTGTCACCTCATTGCACAAGTTCCATAGGAAATGAGTGGAGAGAGACATTTCTAAATTAACATTTAAAACTAAATTAATGTCTTTAAGGGGCAACATAATGTGTTTTCAAGGCGCATGGTGCCATTTTGTGTCATAATCAATTAACTAGATTCATTTCAGAGGTTGTAAAAATACTATATATATCAAATATGACTTAAAAGATATTTGACCATAATTTAACGCCTTTAAATTGGGCCTATGTCTCTTTAAAAACTCCTGCTCTTTCTGAAACTCCGCCTTCAGGAAGTCATCAAACATGGCTCCTCTGTTAACCCTTTAACATTTTTACCAGAGTTTCACAGAGAAGTAGCTCCTATAATGGGCTCAGCTGATGCTTAGCTCCACCTGGTGTTTTTACACAAAACCGCCCCTTTAAGGTATTAATTAAAAAGAATACTTTGCTGAACAGATTAGTTGGCACTCAGCAGCATAAAAACTGACTCATTGTGAAAATACTGACGGGTCACAGGCTTGTACATCTCCGTCTTTGCTACCAAAACATCCCGGTTGGCATGGCGACCAGAGAAGAGTTGAAACCTGTGCTGAATATTCAGGAGCCTCTCTTCACGTTCCCACCAGAGCTCCAGAGTTGACAGTGATAAATGAAGCACTGCAGTTAATGTCTGGCTGGGGGGAGGATGGGGGAGTCTACACACACACACACACACACGCACCCGCGCACACGCCACACCCACCCCCCACACACACACAAGACTGCCTACACCGTGCCGCAATTAAATCTACAAAGTAACCTCCCCCCACCTTCTCCTCTGCCTATGTCTCTCTCTGATTGCCTGGTTTCTCCATCTCTCTCCTCCTCACATTCCCATCATCCTCCATTTACCTCCCTGTCCGTTATTTTTCTCTCAATCTGAGCTTCTCAATCAGCTGCTCTGATTGCTGTCTTTGTTTTTATTACCGTCCGTCATGACAGCCGTCAGTGTTATCCTTACTGCTCTGTGTGTTTGCATTGCAGCGTACGGGAAAAACTCAAGGAAGTTGCGGCAAGCCGGTTTATGCAAATTGTTAAATAGCAGCCGCACCGTGGAAATATTTAACACAGCAATTCAACTGCTGCAAAAATTTAAATATATTTTCAGCTTGGTGATTTATGAAAATCGCACGGCCAGATAGTAATTAAAAAAACATCGGAAGCTAAGCTAATGGAAAAGAGTTGTGATTTTTACTTTTCTGTTATTAGCGGACATTAAGTCATCCTTTCTATTTCATGACTCTGCGACTTCATAAAAAGCTGGTTTCCATACACAATTCTGAGTCTATATGCAATATTTCTTTGCACATTTGAAGCAATTCTTTTAATAAATAAAGAAAGAATGTTTCATAATAGTGCAGATGCTTATTTTTTTACAGCACAGTGAGCTGTAATGTTTTGTGGAGGAACTAAATCATGTTTCCATCAACATTCTGTATTTGCACATTTTTAAGTATCACTTTAAAAAAGTTTAACATAAACAGCAAAATTCAAAATGACTCCCTCAATTTCACAAAAAGGTTTTGATGATGTTTTTCCCTTTTGACACTTTGTCAATCCTTGTCACAAAATAGAAAAGAAAAAGCAGACATTCATAATATTATACTTCTTTCTGCTTCTTTTCATCCATGATTTTGGTTAGTTAAATTATTCATATTTATCACTGAGTGAATGAAATAAAAAATAAAATGAAATGACTTTTCATCAGCTGTGGCCGTAATAAAGAAGATACAGTTACAAGCTAGCATGAACATAAAGCTGGACACAATATATAATTACATGATAATTATATATCATATATATATAAACATGATCACAACATATAATCACATGATCAATATCAATAGAAAATACGTCTGATAGGATATTTAATTATTTCACTTAACTTTGATCCAGAACCGCATGGCATTCTGGGAGATGTAGGCAGAGGAAAAGCTTTTGCGTTCAAGATTGGTGGAATCAACTAACTCTCTCACTCTCTGGTTACCTAGCAACTCACTCATTCTTTGGTTACCTAGCAACAACCTATTGAGTAACCAGCAGTTTAAGGTTTCACCACTGTGCCTCTTCTGCTTAAAAATTAAAAAACAACGGCGTGGAGTGAAAACTGTAGAAAAAGCAGGAAAGGTCAACTCAACAGGTTGGTAGTATTACAGGTATTTAAAACGAAAAACAATTAATCAATAATTATTGATACCGACTTAAATGAAATACGTCATACGATTTTCTCAGCCATATTGTCCAGCCCTACATGAACCAAAAACATGTCAGAAAAAAGGAGGCACAGAAGTTTGCTACGTCAGAACTTTTTCTGTAAATGTCCCTTTAGGACATTGACTCTTTTTCGGGAGAAACATAACCACCTCAAGTGAGCATATAAACGTCTTTGCGAAATTGCTGAAGTTTTTCTTCAGTTCTATTCAGTTTAAGTGGAAGCTTTAATGGCTAACTTTGCAAACAAATGAAAGAAAAAAGGAGTTGTAATACAAAAGAACTCACTTTTTTCCACTTACAGAAAATATCAGAGATATGAATCTTTCTGTCGATTCATTTCCGATTTGTAGGGTCACAATTCGATTCAGAAGCCAATTTTTCTATTCAAACTGTTTAAACTATGGGACTGTTAAGAAGGCAAGGCAGTGTAAACAAATAGAAATTTCTTCAAAACAATTCATACTTTACCAAATTCAGTCTATATTTAATCAGGATTACATAAAATTCTTAAATTACCGGATTTATGCTAGCTTAAAACCCTGGACTTTTCTTACATAAAAGATATCAAATATCAAATATCTTGATTTAATGAAATGTTTTGATTGTTGATTTTATGTTGCATGACTCTGTTTTTATGTTTGTTATGATGTAAAGCACTTTGAAACTTGCTGCTGAAATGTGCTATACAAATAAAACTTGATTGATTGATCAAAAAATTATTAAAAATCTAATTTTAGAAAAAATTGAAATCAATTCAAAAATCCCAGGATTAGGATTTGCGATGCTCAATAAAAATCGATTTGTCCCTGCACCTCTAGTAAATATATCAAATATTGCACAGTGGATTAAATGGTAGCACTGTTTTCTTTGTCAATGTTAAAATCTGGTCACATTTACCAACTACATAAACTGTCTTTCATGTATATTTACTGCAAAATGTATTATTACTGGCACCAAATTTTAGTATTTTCCTAGTTTACTGTCCTTTACTTCATCTTTCTTAAACCCTGAAACAGCTGACTGACGGCTCTGAGTGTAGTTTGAGTGGAGGTGGGGGTTAATAAGCCTCCACAGGGCCTTTCTGCAGTGTGTGTGTGTGTGTGTGTGTGTGTGTGAGAAAGCGAGAGAGTGAGCTTCCCTACGGGTTTGACTCAATCGATTGCTCACAGCCATTAGTCGTGAGACAGTGTGCGGTGCAGAGAATCGGACTTAATGCACTTTGCACTGGCAGACTGATTGGACCCTTTCAGACCTCTATGTGTTATAGTAATGGCTTTTTGCATTCACACTTTCTGTAAGTGGATGCTGTGGAAAACGTTGACGGCTGCAGCGAGTCAGAGCTGCGATGCATGTGGAATATTTCACTACGCAGGCTGTAACTCACACATGACATGTGATTGTTTACAGCAGAACGACAGAATCCTAATGCTGGAAATAAATCTGCAACATAAATTTAAAGCATCTACAAATCACAGACAGCTGCTGTAATTCACATCATTGCATATTCCTTTAAGAAAAGGCGATTTCTGCATTTCTTAACTGTTGAAACTGGAGGTGATTTGGGAGTCGAAGTAACTCTTAGCCCAACTCCTCTAGGGCTGTTGTAAACAAATATTTTAGTAATCAAGTAATCTATCGATTATTCTTACGATTAATGGAGTAATCAGATAAAAAAATTTATAAAATAAAATATTGGTAAATCTAAACACCAGTGTTACTATCGGATATCAATATCAGTCCAATTTTTTATATTTGAGCTCCCCTAACAGTTACTTTTTGTAGTTTAGAAAATTAACCTGTAACAATAATAGCTCACTTTGTTAACCTGAAGGAAAGTTATACAAAGATTTGAAATTATATTCAATTTAATAATAAAGAGGCAGGATCACAAATAGCCTCATAAAAAATGTCTATGATCCAGCTTTTACTTTATGTATTTATCTTCAGTCAGTTTAATGGATGAACTCTCACCTTGCCCCAACCTGCCAAGCTTTGGGTTTGAGAATACGGGAAATGTCGCCTGGAGTGGAGGGCTTGGGGTGGAGGGCGGGGGGCAGGCGAACGTAAGATGGGGGTGTAAATACGAACAAACAAACCTAATGTGTCTGTGTGGGGGTCGGGGGGGGGAGACGACTGGTAGACCAGGGGATGAATGTAAGAACGGGGTGGAGCAATAGGGGATATTTATGGCACCTGCGTTTGTCACACTCAGAAACTCAACGACCAGCCATGTACCACCACGATGCGCTCCGCCACCCATTTGTTCAGACCGGGATGAACAAATGCGGTTCGTCCGTAAAGCTACACTTACACTGTAAGCATCAACGACTCAGCTGCCCGCCGTGTTCAGTCTATCCGCTCACCTGTATAAATCCTCCCACAGCCTCTTCCCGACGTTCGCTTTCAACCAGCAGCTCCCGGAGGAGAAAGGCTGCCGTAACTCCAGGCATCGCGCCAGTCATTTTAAGGATGCTTATTGGTCCCCCACAAACGATAAAAACCCGGGTATTATCATCAATCAATAAAATCCCAATGGGCCGAACTTGAAAATTGGACGTTACGTCGCTAACACTTAGCTTTCGTCAACAACTCAGAGGCGGAAGTCAGAGCTACGCGTAATGCAAATAAAGTCCCGGCCAGAACACAATGCGCTAAATAATAAAACATAAATTAATGAAGTTTCGAGGCAGGTCAATTTTCCTCGAGGAATTTTAAGAATCGAGGTACTCGAATCAATCGAGGAATCGTTTCAGCCCTAAACTCCTCCATATCAATTTCTCCCTGATTTTTCTGTGACTGCTGCCTTTTTCAGGTAAGATAATGACCGCTCATAAATACTTCACATAAGCATTAATTGGCAATTTAAGAGCGTCTTCAACTGAAATATGTTTCACATCATCATATGGAAAGTTTAGGTATTTACAAAAGACTTTGTATGAGAAGATTATCTAAGCAAACACTTCAGTAACGACCGACCTTGCAGCCTGAGTCTTTTTGCTTCTCTTCATCTTTTCACTTCCCTCCATCTGTGCCAATCTGCAGGCCGTCCTCATCCATTATGCCTCTCACATTCACCCCTAAACACTTGTCATTTCTCCTGTCAAGGTTATCAGGGCAGTGTAGACAACAACGAGCCGCGCTGATGAAATCTTGCACAAAGAGTGGCTCATTTGTCCACAAGAATCCATCTGTGTTGTTGTGGAAACGGCACTGATAAATGCAGACGGACTGAAGCAAGGAAGCAACAGCCTGATAAGACCGAAGATACTTAACATGTACAAGAAACGTGACTGTCAAAACTGATCCAGGTTGGCGGAAAAAATCTGACTTGAGTCCCGACATTGAAGAAAATCAGCAGATTTTCACTAACAAGCAAATGTTTAATGATATAAACGGTGAAAACAAATTAAGAAATGGCATCAACAACTACGATGCAGCATGTTTGACAGCTTTGATTGTGTGCAGATGTAGCTGCTGTGGGTCCTTCATGTGGAAACGGGAAAACATCTGGCTTCACCAAGCTTTCAGCTGTCACACTGTGAGCTGCCAGGAAGCTACTTTTATTTTTTTATCACAACAAAACTGCACTGAAATCTCTCAACGTCATGCCAGTATTTACAAAAAAAGTCGTCAAAGTAGAGCAAAAATGACACTAAAACAAGCCTCCCGCTGCCCACGAGCACACCAGCTAATGAAGGGACTCTGCTGCACCAGCAGCCAGATGTTTGAACATCTGCATCAAGCTGTGATGAAGGAGACACACTCTTCTTCATTAGTCTTTTGTCCATCTGTGTGTAAAGGTGGGGAGACTTTGCAGGCCAGCATGACATATCACACGCAATTAATGTAAAGTTAATTCCAAAGAATGTTGCAGGACGATAAACTGTTGTCCCAGAAATTATTGTCATAAACAATTACATTGTTATTTTAAGACCATTTTCAATAATTATAATAACATAGCCATGCTACTTCAAACATCAAAAAACATTTCAAATATCCAAAATAAACAAACAAAACAACCTAAACAATAACAGCTGGAACTGGTTTTAAGGACTCTGCAGCCAAAGTTCTCACAAGTGAATTACTAATCATTCAATTCAGACGGGAAAAACAGGCTAAAGAGCCAGTTTGGACTTTTAAAGGAAAAGGAAAAGTGCAAACTAATTTTGTTTAGTTAGGTGTCAAATGTTTTTTCAAAATATCAGCTTTTCAACGATATTAATGGCAATTATCAAGTTTATTTCAATTTATAACGTAATCAACTGAGTTATTGCTTCTTGTGATAGGTGACTGTTATTTAATTGTGTTATAAATTAAAACAACACAATTTCTATTTGAACAATTTCTGGTTTTTCTATTTCCTTTCTCTCTATCAAAAACTGCATAGTAAAAGTCTTTATTGTAGTGCTTTGGTTTCAACTAGCCCTTTTTTTTTGAAGAAAGATGTATTGTTTCAGTTGTTTTGTTTATTTAAAATGACTTCCAATTCCAGTGTTAAATGTGCATTAGGAAGTTTATTGATCTTTCAGAATATGTTCTCACATCATTATGCCATTATTATTACATTCCTTAAAATGGGGTCAAAACATCAATATTAACGTTTATCCCAATAACTTCTGGGCCGATTTATTGTCCAGCAAAATTTGTTATCGTGACTGGACTATTGACGAGTTTACTTTATATATTATTTAATTCCCTTATTACCAGTTGAACCTTTAATATGGAAACTAAACTGTGAAATCGTTAAGCAGGTTTTGATGAATTCTACATCACTGATCCCAGTATACGTACATCTCTACTCAGAACAAGAGAGCATCAAACGCAGCAAACTTACTTCAAAGACGAGACAGGAATTAATGTCATAAAATCTAGAAATCTCCACTGCTGGCCTGCTTTCTCTCTTCTCGCTCTGCTGCGTTTAAATGCGTTTTCCATTTTAAACTTGGACACCAGCAGTTTTCCCAATAGTTTGGTGACTGACACAAACCTCTTGCTTGGTGCGAGGTTGGCCTTCTTCTGGCTCCGACTGGCCTTTCTGTCGTTTAACATTGTCCAGGAAAATACCAACCAGCATAAAATCTGTTGCTTTCCTGCTGTCCTCCAAAACCCAATCACGTCCAACGGCCCCAAATCTGACTTGTGAAGAAGAAAAAGAAAAAAACTGAAAAATATCTTCTTTTGTCTTTGATTCCCAAATCCCAGAAGTTCAGTTTCCAGTCGATTCAGTTAAAATATGGATTTGTTTTGTTTGTTTTTTCGTCACAGATGCTGAAATTGTCCCCGTGCTTCACCACAACCACCATGCCTGGACGTTTCCTGATTTCCTCTGGCGCTGCAGCCCTAAACCAGACAGACAAAAGGAAGGAAGCCCTGCCAAGTCTCTCTACTGCAGGCATAGGCTTTTCCTTTCCCCTCCACTCCCTCGTGCTTTCTTCTGTTCCCCAGAAGCGTTGGCGAAGCTCCAGCAAGTCTGCCATGCCGCCTGAACCTTCCCGTCCGTCCCGATCGTCGTTTCGCTGCGGACCCCCGCCCTCCTAACCCCTTCGCTCCCAGATCCTCCTTCTCCGATCCAGCCCCTTCCAAACCGGCCAAAGTAGTCCAACAACTTCACTCGATGTTTAGCTGCTGATTAAATCTGAAAACGCTCAAACATTTTAGCACAACACTAATCAGATCTTAAGTCTCGGATACAGCTGAGTCAACACTGCATTCACCAGACAACCTTTATATTTACTGCTTGTACGTAAAGGCCAGCATAAAGGGCAGCGAGTGTGTGCTTCTGTGTGTCCTGGGCCCTTCATTCAGTGCCAGAGCAGAACTATTCATCATGTGCCAAGGCTCAGCGCCCTCACTTGTACTGAAGAGGGGGCATCTTGGTGCCAACTGCCCTCACTGCCAACTTAGTGCTGCTGTCGGCCTGTTTATGCACACAGAAAGCTCCCTATCTCACAAACATACACACAGTGCCAGGCGTGTTTATTGGCAGCACCGGTAAAGAGATGGTTAAAGTCAAGGCATATCTTTTATTGCAGCAGCATAATCTCGCTCTGAAAAGATTCTCTAACCTTAAAAATGGGTGAATTTATTCCCTGTTTGCATATGTTTTATATAAAAATCTGTGGTGATGACAGTTTTCACAACATACAAGCCTTTATTTAGTTTATATATCTGTATTTTCAACTTATGAAATTGTCAAGGAACTGGTAAGAATTCATCTACAAACTTTTATTTCTCTAGGGTATAAATATGATGTTGCACACAGACTACTGGAGACCAAAAATGTATTATTTTTGGTTGCCAACACTCAAGTTGGCTTTGACATGAAATGAAAGATGAAATCATGCTGTGGCTCTATTTCTCAACCTGAGGAAATGGAACTAAATGCAGCTCACCAAGCCAATATTTAACAGTGTCCTGTTAGAACACAAATAGGTGTTGTTAACTGGGATTTTTTTTAATATAAAAAAGTAAATATTTTACACGTTTGTGATTTTGATTTGATATTTTTGACATTTATTTCATGGTGCATGAGTGAAACTAATCTAAAGACATGTAGACAACACAGACAAAACTTTACTGCATTATTTTTATGTTGTTTTCAACTACCAACAATTACATTTCTAAAAGTTTTAAAATATAGTCCGGAAACAGTTGCTAAAGCTGTAGTAAAATGCAGCTTTCTGGGTCAGTTGAGTAGTTTCTTGCTAGGCGTTTCCCTCCCCAATATGGCGGATCTAATTACGTATTACAACAAAAACCGGCGCTGCAGAACCGAGGAACGCATGCGTACACTAAAGAAGGTGCTGCTAACTGACAAAAACATATTCTAGGACTTTTTTTTTTTACCGTAATTTGTGACCTGGGTCACAGTTTACGATTCTACAGACATTATTTACTGCCAATAACTACGAGAATTAAACATCATAAACTGTTAATTTCGGTTCAAGAGGCTTGAAAACAAGTGAAGTTCGGTTACAGCTAGCTCAGTCTTACCGGAGACTTTGATGCCGTCAGCCCGGCCAGGTAGCGCTGTCTCTGGGGTTGGCATCTGTGTTTTGGAGGCCATGTCTCCCATTCTACTGTTGATAAAGTGACGCCAAACCAAACGCAGCCTGGAGGAGGAGACCATTGAAACCAGAGCAGCCAGTTACCCGCAGAGCTGCATAACAGCTAGCTTACCTAACGTTACCACGGTGCTGATGTAACAGGGGTGCAGCGCTGTTGCACAACGGTCACCACAAACACGGCTCTCCATAACTTACATGAACTTGAAACTGTAACGATGACGGAAAATACTTCGTCTCAGAGGCAGGAGTTGTTATTTCTTATTCCTCTTTCTGAAAAGAAATATTTTTATATTTACATTGCAGGAGGACCAAAACAGTCATTTCTTACGTGAATTAATATTTTTTGTTAAATTAATGTTACAGAAATTTAGTCAAACAAATAACTAGATGACTAATATTAAATAACAAACTCGGGAGGGAATCTAAAATAAAAAAGTTGTAAATTGGAAAAAAAAATCAAAACTACTTTTCAGATTCAATCTATTTTTTTCAGTTGCAAAACATTTTTTCAATTTTTATTTGAAATTATTTTTTCAGTTTCGATTTTTTAACAAACTTTTATCTCCATAAATACCTTTTTTAAAAGTTATTTTCAAAACGTACTCTTAATCTGAAAATTGAGCCTCATCAGAAAGGATTTTCTAAGTTATTGATAGTATTTCAGAGAATTGATACCCAGCAAGGAGATAAAGCCGGTTCAGTCAAATGGGCGCCAAGCAGAACCAGTGCGTCAACTGGTTTCCAGTTTACTAGGAGAAAGATGGAAAGGGACAGATGACGTGCCATATGGAAGAAGGCAGGAGGAATGCTGCTTCTGCTGAAAAAATGTTCCTATTGGTGTCTGTATGAAAGGTGAGAATCATCAATAATTCAGCAGGAGCTAACCCGCCAATATCACCACACAGGAGAGTTGTGGTTTTTTTCTGCATCACAAACTCATAATAATTGAGTTTGTTATAAAGGCCACAACCAAAAGCTTTTAGATAGTAAAACATCAACGTCCACAGTAAATGGTTGATCTGGTTTGGTGGTTTTGAACTTAAAGCCTCCATTCACACAAAGGGTGATTCTCAAGTCCTGACATGGGAACAAAACACTCAGAAATGTTGGGTTTTAAGGAGGATATTAAACGACATCAGCCTTATTAATCTTAATTTCATAAATAGTAAAAGTGACAAAGTAAAACCACTTCAAAGGAATAAAAAATACATTAACAGCTTAAAAATCAGACATGTTTAATGCATTAACTTGCTCTTTAAATAATAGATTTAAGATGTTCGTTTTTCTTTATTTTTTTGATGTAGTACTTGTGATGAACTTCTTTCTGATTCAAATTTAACTACCTGGATCCCTCATAGTTCAATTTTGGCATCAAAAGGGAGAAAAGGATCCAAAATGCTGATATCACCACACATTTCTGAGCTTGGAAAGGATCAGATTATTTGCTGCCTACATGTGCATAAATGCATAATTCTCTTCCAGAGTGTTAGGGTCGTTGCAGATAAAAAAGGAGTACATTTCCACCAAAAACTTTTTTTTTGTTGTTTTTTTTTAGAAAAACAAGGACATTTCTGAGCTTAAAATGTCAAAAAATGACTAGAAAACAAAACGCAGAAATTTTGAGATGAATCTTAGAAATTTCTTTCAAAAAACAAGGAATTTTCTGAGCTTGAAATGTCAAAAATTTACTAGAAAAAACACAAGTTTTTAGATGAGTTTCAGAAGTTTTGTAGAAAAAATCAAGCAAAAGTCTGAGCTAGAAATGTCAACGATTTTCTAGAATAAAACTTGGACATTTCTGAGTTTCAAAATCCAAAAATGTTTAACTTTTGAAACTGAAAGATAAGAGGAAAGCCCGACTACCTTGCTGCAAAACCGGGAAACAGATGGAAAAAAGACGGATCTTTGACATCCAATTCTGACAACCTGACATCACTTTCATGATGTTTTACTGTTACAACCTTTCTTACTTAAAGGAAAACATATTTTGGTTTTAATGAGATCTAAATCTCTCACCGGGGTGAATAATATTTCCGCCATATTTGGCGCCCCCTCTATGCAGCGCCCCTATGCTTCCCATACAGTGGATTCCCACTTTTTGTGCCACCATGTGCACTTATCCAGAGTCATGAGCAGATCTTCAAGCAGCCTGGTCAAATGTCCTTTAAAAACAAGTAGAAAGCTGAAAACTGTGAAAGCTGAGGATTTTTTTCCAAGAAAAAATATTTTTGGCATCCAGACCTCACGGCTCATGACGATGAGTGACGGTAATTATCTAAATGTGAGACTGAATCATGTTCACAACGGCCATATTCTGAAAAAAAAAAACAAACTTTGCGTGTTAAATATGTCCGGAAACCATCTGGATTAACCTAAATTATGGGCAGTCAGGTGGGGTGAGCCAGATGCTTTCACTCGGCCTTTCCTCCCCCTTCCTGAGGAGGATGAGGATGTGAAAACCTGCCTTCATCTGACTCCCTCTCTCTCAGAGGACCACCCCTCCCCTCTCCTCTTTCCTCTCCATCTGACTGCGCCCGACTTCTTTCCCTCCATCCTGCCACAGAGCTCCGCGGACTGCACCCAGCGCGCCGAGGAGGGAAGCGACATTTTCACTTCTGCATGTCTTCTTCTTCTACTTCTTCCTCTTCTTCTTGACTCTGGACTATGTCTGCTTAGCGATCTCCTCTGGAGGGTAAAACTCTTCATCTGCAGAAGGGAGGACGGTGTGATCTCTGCGTCCCCCGCATCACCATCATCATCATCATCACCACCATCATCATCATCACCATCATCCCTCCGCATCCCTCCATGGAGAGGATTAAATCCCGCAGAAGCCGGTGGCTTTTTGCTTTTTTTTAGTGAAAACGCGCCGTTTATTCTGCTCCTTGCGTTTGGAAGGTATTGTTCGGTTTTGCGTTTATTTGAAACTGAAATTGACGCTTTAAGTGCGTTTATTTGCAAACGCCGCAGTGTGCTGTCGCGCTCTGCGGAACTGCTTCCTCTCCTTGTCATAAAAAAAAAAACATTTAATTTGATAAAAGTGACATTTATCTCCTTAAGAGGTCATGATGTGAAGTGATGCTCTGACGAGAGAGGATAGTCATTTTTAGGGGTGTTTTGCAAATATTTCGTTTCTGTTTGATTGCTGCATATTAAAAATGGTTAATAGTGGCTTCAAACCTCCCAGCCGACCCCCACAAAGGAGCCCATCCTCCCCCCCTGCTCCCCCTCTGCGTTTTTAGCCTACATGAGCTATCTGGGTCATTTGCATTTCTGCGTTTAATGAGGCTGCAGATGGCTCCGTTTCTTTTCATTTCTACCTGAGAGCCGCTGAGCTGCACTGATGCACCTCTCATCTCTTTTCTGCATCATTTTCTCCCTTTTTTTTCATGTGGAGCTGACATGATGTGTGAACTGATGCGGGATGATGGGTAGAGCTGCAGCCGCAGCTTCCACCCCTGCAGCAGTGCTGTATAAGAACGCACATTATGGCTGCTGGATAATGGAGGGTAATGCTCTGAATGTCCGCAGTGCTGCTGCTGCTGCTGCTGCTTAAAGGACCATACCGGCGTTTTTAAACCGGATCTGGCAACATTAAATACACACACACCGGGCATGCATTGCATTTTAAAAAACGTAATGCATCTTTCCGCTCTGCCAGTAAGCCATTATTAGTTTCCACTGTGGGATCAAAATCAATTTGTAGAGATTTTACACCTGCAGCAGACAGACAATCAATTTCAGAGAGCATTAGATCTATACTGGCAACTCTGGAGCTGCTTTTTTTTTTGTTTTGTTTTTTTGCATTCAAATGTAAATGCAAATCTTTAGAGAAAAAATAATCATTTTAATCTCTCTAAATGTTAAAAATGTGAGGCACATTGCAGCATTTGGTTTGACTAAGAATAAAATGAACATTTCATGGATTATTGGGCGATTGGTGAAACTGGAGGTCAGATAAACACACATTTCAAACTGGAACATTTCAGTTTTTATGTGAATTGTAGATGTCAGAGCTCATTAGATTAAACCTTTTCAGGACATTAATGCACCTCAAAGCATTAAATGCATTCAGAGGATCTTAACCTGTGTGACAAATAGAGCTTGAATCACACAAAATTATAACCATTTCATCACAAACGCCGCAGTTTCAACCCTTAGAAATGAATGAAAATTACACATTAAAAAACCATTTAGCCAGTATTTTTGGCCTAAGCAGTGACTGAACAGCTCAAATTCTTTAGAATCACAACTTATTATAAAAGCTGCATGTGTAAATCAAAAATCTTTGACGTGTTGAGGCTGATTTTAGCTAAAGGCAATCAAGTAAAAATATAAATGTTAGCCTGGAAATGCTAAATGTATGCAGGAAATGGTTAAAAATGGCTGACGTGTTGGAGGACTTTGGGTTTTCTCTCCTCGTGTTCACAGCGGACCTTGATTTAAATGTCCATACAATTAAGGCACGCGGTGAATGCCAAGAGAGGGACCGGAAATCAACAATCGCAGAATTATACGAAGTAAAACATCCACTTTTAGTAACTCAACAAATGGATGCAGTACCACCCCAAACCACCAGATGGTGAACTCATTGTACTCAGCTGTAGCGTTGATTTTTTTTTAGAGTTTCGCTCATTAATTTAGACAAAAAACAAAACTTTTACGTAATTTGAAGGTTAGTCTACTAATAAATAGTGAAGAAGAATAGAGATGGTGCTAATTTGTATATTTATAAAATTTGCAAATATAATGAGGAGACGTTGCAGAGTAACATTTAATCAAATAACAGATAGTAAATATCTTCTTTTAATTCAAATTTTGAGTAAATTTGCTTTTTTGGAGAAAAGCTTGGCTAAAAATCACAGGCTTTGGAGATGATTTTTTTTCTTCTGTGGTGTTTTACGATCACAGCACCCTCTAGTGGCCAGTCTGTTTATGACAACTGAATTTTATTTTAAATCACCACCACAATGACAAAGGTTTCTTATTTTTATTCTAAACTTAGTGTTGCTTTAAATACTAACAAGTACATTTAAATATTCTTGCAGGACAAAAACTAAAAAAATGTAGACAGCAAATATAGAAAATTGCTGTAAAATGTGAAATGTAGCTGGCTTTATTACTCCGATAAACACAATTTACCTGCAGGAGTTTTCTTACAGTTTGTTTGGCGATAATAATCTGGATTATTTGATGAGAATTACGAGACTGGAAAGGGAAAAAAACAAAGCGAAAATAAATGAAAATGCAATATTTTTAGTCGAAAATACACTGAATTAAATTATTTATGGGTTTCAACATTAGTCCTGTACTTCATGAGAAATACTTAAACATAAAAAATAAACTGATAGTTTAAGTGCAAGGCAAAAAAATGGGATGAAAAGGCGACACATCGGTACAAAATGGCGGGAGAAATTTGATATCGTTCAATTATTGCACATAAATTGCATCTTGACGTGCCAGAAAGTGCAATATATTTCCTAGATGAATCTCTAAATCAACTCAGAAATCTCTAGTCTTTTATGTTTCATGGATTAACTATACTTAACACAGATTAACACATTGTAACCAGCTGGATTAGGCTGATAGAGAATAAATGTTGGCAGTCGCTCCGTTTCATGCAGCTTTAAGTCGGCTTGCCAAACTGGGAAATGCTTGGATTTGAATCCATTTGAGCTGAAAATTGAGGAGTTAAATCCCCTGGTTTGTTGGAGTAGAGACATTTAGAGGTAAAACCATGTTGGAAACGTCATATGGCAACTATTTTGGCTATTTTGACGGCCAGTGAGGTAAATTAAGGTGAGGGAAGTAGAAAAGGACTAAATTAATACTCGTACAGTTGGAGCTTGTTGCCTCGTCAGCTCTGCTTTCACATCCGTTCTCCATCAGAACCATTTGTGTTTGGGATTCTGCTCTGTTGCATCCCTCTTACATCAGCCTCCTCAATCCAGAGAAATAGGCCGTAATTCGTCATCCAAGAATAACAAACTGCAGCCCTGCAGGTCAGCAAAGATTTGCTTAATTGTCTGTAAGCGAGACAAAAAGCTGTGACAAATAACCAACGTAAACTACTTTCTGTCAAAATAAAAATAAAATAAAAAACGCTCAACAAAGAGCCAGTTGGATTATGAGCTGCAGGAATCCTTAATAATTCATTCTCTACTTTGCATTCATGTTTATGATGCTTTTCTTCAAAGCTGCAGAGAATAAAGTTTCATAATGAAAAAATTACAGACAATAAAGAGGCTGCAGAAAACTCCAGTTTAAGGATAATAATAAATTAAAAAGCAACCAAATTCATCCATCCATCTTCGGTATTTATGTAAACTATGAGTAAATAGTGAAGGACATGTTTAGTAGGTGAGCAGCAAATCCAAGTTATTACCCTGTAATGCATTTTCCTCAAACACTTGCAGACTTTAATATTGATCGCGGATGTACAGAAGAGTCTCTGCTGGGAAACGAGGTAACGGCGATTATTATGTTTACATGGGACAATTTACGACTCCAGCTTTTTCTGTCAGATTATTTAGACAAATTCTGTGCTTAAAACAAGAAATATATTTAAAATATTGTGGAAAAATGTAAAACCATCCTTTATTTTCTTTCTTTGATAAACGTTGCTGCACAAAGCAATTTTACCCATTAATGACGCACAAGAAGGATATAAAAAAGTTTTGTATTATTTCACTATGTATACAAAATAATCAAAACTTTCTGTCATCACATTATAAAAACCTGAAATAAGTAAAATGTTTAAATTTGCAGTTTTTAGATTGATTTCTCTTGTTGATTGTTTTTCTCTGTATGGATTTTATGTCTCAATAAAACACCAACATGTTTTATGTTATTTCATGATAAATAAAATAAACAAATCTGAAAACTTGTTTTCTGTTTTTTGTTCTTGTTTCATAAGATAATTTATTGTTTCATATAAAATCAAACTGACTGTTTGGTTTTAGAAAATATTGTTTACATTTTTACTGTAAATACTCACACAACATAAAACCAGACTTTTAAAAGTCCAGCTCATTGGACGGTCACAGCTTCTAGTGCAGACGTCAATATGCATCAGTATGAGGACGTTTTATTACGGTTTTTACTTTTTATTTGTCAAAAGTAAACATTTCTGGTTTATGTGGGTTGTGGTAATAAACTGAATCAATAACAGCTCTCTCCAAATATTTCCCCTGCATTTGAGCAGCATCAGCAGCTAAAATTTTCCTTTGTCTGAGCCGAGTGAATGTGAAAACATTTGACTAGTAGTGTCTTCTAACTATAAATCAGCATTTTGAATTATCTTCCCAAGTAGCATTGGCTTGGAGAAACATTTTTGTGAAAAAGTTAATCTTTTAGCTGCTTCCATTCACTGCAGATATATTTTACAGTTATTGATATATAAATTATTGGTGATAACTTTTACTTCTACTTTGATGTAATTAAGCTTCACAGGTAAAACATTTATTAAACTTTATGCTCAAAAACAACACCCATGACAGTGTGAAAAAGTGGGACTTTTAGCTGCTTCCATCACTACAGCAATGTATAACAGTCATCTATATATCTATATATTTTGTTTGGTTTAAGATTATTACAAAAGATAAAGGCAGAAAAGCTTAAAATCCTTTTTTTATTTAGACATTTTTAGACAAAATACATTCCGTAGGAAACATGCAGCAAAGGCATAACCGGCTTCAAAAACACACATTCACAGAAAAAAGAGCATTTCAGTCTGTGTACATCAAATGGTCGTACTGATAAATAAAGCCTAACTGCAGCTTTACAACATAAACAGAACTTTATTTAAATTTAGATGACAACCTTTGGCTTTATCAGCTGTGCCATCCTGAGAGGAAGTCAAAGAAACGACAGAAAAGACTGATACAAAGATGTTCGATATTGTGACAAATGAGATGAAAATATTTAGCAGTACTTTATGTGTTTTTTCTTTACAAATTTTCTAGTGTAAAAAATTCACTTGAATATAAACTATTTTGACAAACTAATGGCTAAATACCGTAAGATATTGTGTAAGAGGAACCTAAATTTGAGCTATACCAACTATAATTGAAATGTTTAGATCTTTTCGAGGAAAAAATATTTCTGTGCTACCTTGTCTTTTTTTTTTCTTCATAGCAAAAACTTATTTATAGGCATTTCAATAAAGATTATCATCATGTACTTAAAATTCTGCTTTGTCCCAATTAGAAATGGTTAAATAGTAAAAACTAATTCAATCGAGACTATTTATACATGTAGCAAAAGCTAGCACTGTTAGCTTAGCTTTTATTTACATCATAAAACAAGTCAGAAACTATGGAAACAGTGAAGTCTGTAGAAAGTATTGTGTCTGAAGACCAAAAACCTTTACATATTTGTTAAAATAAAAGAATTTGAGTCTGAGAGCAAACCAGCTGTTTTCAACGATTTAGCTAAACTAAGCTAGGCTATGCTAATCTATTAGCTTAGCCAAAATAAGATGAGTACCAAAGGAAAGCAAATAAAGATATTTCCCAAAATATCACACTATAAATCTTGTTAAAATATTCATGTTAATTATTTATTAGCACAAATGTGAACGAAATGTAAAGTATGTTGAAATTCTCCTGACATCCATATTTGTCATTTTTGGTTATTTCTTCAGTTTAATTTAAAATGTTTATGTTCTCGTAAACAGTACAGTTAAACAACATTTAATTTCAATAAAACAGAATAAATAAATTAAGAAAAAAATCTGACAAAGCTGGCAGAGAAACAACTGAAAAAACAAAGACAAAGAATAGCAGGTAAGAAATATGGAAGTATGTATGGAGTCCCATTAGTGGAAAGAAAATCCTGTTGCGGGTAGACCACCGCACCAGTGATTTAGGAATTTTAGGACATCCTGACACTCTGGACTGTGTGTCGTCTGTGGGGATAAATCAACGCAAACAACCAGTCACTAATAATTTATGTGTATGATTCTTACAAACCCTGGCAAGGAAATAAAACACAATACAATCCCAGATCTTTGGGTATTTGGATACATCAAAATATGGCATCCAAAATTGCATATAACCAATCTGAAATGTACTCTACTCACTGTGAAATTTTGTTTCGTTTGTTTGTTTTCTTGGGATGAAAAACTATTTTCAGTTGAAAATGTGAGTGACATAAAGGAACAATAAATTAAGTCGATTCCAAAAATTAAATAATTTTATTTAAATAATAAATTTTTTAAATAAATGCGATTTGTTTAAATAATTTAAATACAAATTATTTATTTAAATAATTATTATGTTTATAATTGTATATATTAATTTAAACCAAGGTAATTGTAGTCCTAAACATTATTTTGTGAGTTCGCACTAAAGTGTGTACATGAATGGGAAAAATTACATTAATTTTAAGTTTATGGTACTTTCTTGTAAATCAGAGATTTGGTTAAGTTACAAATAGGTAGAAATCAAAGTTTGGCAAACTCAGAAGAAAACATTAAAGTTCCTTTAAGTTTGTCGCCTCAGAATTTTGAGTACTGACAACTTTTATTTTTTACAGTGCTGTAAGGAAAAGCATTTTTAGACATTTTGATCATTAGTTCTTAAAAAAGAAAGAAAAACAGTATATATAAACACAAAATCTTTACCCATTCCTACTACCCATTACACATCTGAAAGTTTTTAAAGCAAATTATATGATTTTAAAAACTGTTCAGGCTCCCAGATTAAAGGGGTAATATATTGAGTAAACTGCCATCTAGTGGTAAAAGATAATATTACAGTCAGCTGATAGTAAATCATAGAAAATTGCAAGAAAAGCTCTTGATTAACCCAATGATATTCACATTAATAATTTAAAATTTAAACTGGTACAAGCACGAGTTTTTAACTGTTCAGACTAAGAATAAATGTTAATCAGAATAAGTCTAATCTCACCTTTGTTGCCATTAGAAATTTATTCCAGTCTTCTTTGTTGGCTGCTTTTCCAGCAACTGGAAACTCAATTTTATTCCTCAGCACAGGATAACCTTCAGACAGACAACACAGGATAAGAGGTAAACTCTGTCCTAAGAGCAAACTGGAAATATCACCAAAAGCAGCAGAATAAACGCATATTTTGTGGATTATTTCGGCGTTATCCTTAATATGAATAAAATGGGAAATACCTCTTCAATAAACCAGAACTTGCTCGAGCGAGGGCTTTTAATGAACATTTCTAATCAACTAAAATCACAGGAAAGAACACTTTCATAACAAATTACTGTCTTGAAAACTGAAGAAAAAAATGAAAAGGTAAGAGCGCAGAAAAATTATTAGCACATTTTGAGGCTTTGAATTTAATCTTGATGTTTCCTCAGACCGCAGTTATTTTCATATAAAGTGATCAATGAATTGTGATGATGTTATATTGTTTCTGGTGTTTATTATTTGAAAAAAAAATAAAAATAAAATTCATGCTTATTGTACACATAAATAATATAAGTTATAATTAAATGTCCTAAAATCGTCCTCAAGGATGTGTGAAAATGATGAGATTATACAGAAAACAAATTACTGCAGCTGAATGAGGCATTATGGGTAGTTTCTCTCTTCTGGGTGAATAAAAAGAAAACACAAATGTGGAACACTTTTTTGTGAAAACTGTAAACTCATGAAAGAGATGAATCATAGGCCCCCAAAATTCTGACTTTTTTTTTGTCTCAGAAGTCTTAATTTTTCTAAGAATCCTGAATTTAATCTCAAAATTCTGACTTTTTTGTCTTAGAATTTTGATTTTAATTTCTGAATTTTGACTAATTTCTGAATTCTGACGGTAATCTCAGAATTCAGCCTTTAATCTTCTGAGAAAAAGTCAGAAATCATTTCTTTTTCCAGTGGTCCTAATCCTCTTCCGTATTTTTTTGGTTTTTGCCTCATAGAGGTTACAAACGTTCGATTTCTTACTATTTCTTTCCTAACTTCAAATTTCCAAGTTTGCAGACTGTGGAACATGTTAAACATGTCGCGGTGCGTTACCGGTGAGGACACACGGCAGCGAGCGAAGGCCGGTGTTGGCGGCCACCAGCGACGCTTCGTACGTGTCCCGTTCGTCCCGAGGCAGAACCTGTTCCAGCCGGTTTTCCACGGACACCATCAGAACCCAGTCACGGATCTGCTCCAGCTGGGCGTCCTGCCATCGATATGAAAAATAAAACAAGAATGGCTGTAAAATGCTGTAAGCGTAAGTCGGTATATTAGAGCCAATGTAGATTAAAAAAAAAAGAGGATTAAATTTCTGCCAGAAGAATTTCTGAGTTTAGACTCAGAAATATTCTAGAAAAAATCAGGGAATTTTCTGAGTTTGAAAAGTCAAAAGATTGCTAGAAAAAAACTCAAACATTTTGAGGTTAATCTCAGAAATCTTCACGAAATTATGTTGGAGAATGAAAAGTTGAAGATTTATGAGAAAAAGCTGACATTTTGAAATTAATTTAAAAAAACATCCAGAGAAAACCTGGAAATTTCTGGAGTTTCAAAAGTAAAAAAAATTGCTAGAAATAACTCAGAAATTTTGAGACTAGTCTAAAAAACTTGGACATTTCTGTGTATGAGAAATTAAAAATTTAAAAGAAAAAACTGAAATTTTGAGAATAATCTGAGGAATCTTCTAGAAAAAATTAAGACTTTTGAGTTTCCCTGTTTTCCTAGAAAATTTCCGAGGTTAATCTCAAAATTTCTCCGTTTTTTTGGCAGAAATTTACTCCTTTTTTAAAATTTACGATGGTCTGAATTTGCTGCCCAGAAAGCAAAACCAGTCATTGTTTTAGCAGGATAGATTATGGTAGGAAAAAGAACATAGTAAAAAATTTAAATGTAAAATAAAACATAAAAATACTGTATAAATATAAGCAAATTTAAATTCAGTGAATATAATGTCTTTAAACATCCTTATATCCCTAAATATACAACTTAAAATCCTTCCTTTTAATTCCTGTAAAGCACTTTGTATTGCCTTGTTGCTGAAAATGTGCTATATAAATAAATTTACCTTTTACCTTTTTTTGTTTTAAAGGAAAACAAATTCCAGTTTTAAGAAAAGTTGTGCAAAAATTTGATAAATTCTGCCTTCAGAGGTTTCAGTTTTCGCTAAAATCAGTCCGTCCATCATCTCCTCTCATCTTTCTTGCCTCCTGAGTCTGTGGTTAAAAACCAAAAAATGATGAAATGGATCTATCCAACAGCCAACGTTCGGCTGACAGCGACACTAATGATTTCATAAATCCACGCGAGCCGCATCTATTCTCATTTATTAACAAGACCAGGGAGGAATGTGACACTAACTCCATCAGATCTGATTTGCGGCACGACATCGATATTGTCTCCATCTATCAGGCCGTAATTTCAGCGTGGATCTGAGCTGAGTGGGAGGAGGTGACTTTCTTACGGTCACGCAGAGTTTGGTGGGAAGCGGGACCTCGAAGGGAATGTCTGTGTCCAGGAAGTCGGAGTGATCCGGAGTGCGGCCGTCGTCCAACGCCTGCAGGAAGCGAGGAAAACAGAATAAATAAATTTACTTTTCAATGACTAGTTTTAGAAAACATGAGGATAAATGGAGCCGGAAGAAAGCTGGTAAAATAATCTCAGAAAACAAGATCAATGTAAAAATAAATCATTTATGATGCTTGGAAATAATATATTTTTAAGAAAAAAAATCAAATAGAACCCACAAACTTTACAGGGAGAGACAACTGAACTTCCAACAGTCATAGTCCCACAGCAATTTCAAGTAAAAAAGTGGCAAAAAAAGAAATGTTTTCATTTATGAGAAGGGCGTCATTTTCTCCATGGTTTAAGTCAGAAATATAAAACAGGAGAAAATTACCTGTCGTACCAAATGGCTGTCTTGTTTCTCATTGATTTGTGACACATTTACAGCTTTACAGAACATTAATCTCAGACAATTATTGACTTTCTCCTGATACAAATATAATACAATTACAATTTTTGTGAACATTTAAGTTTTTACCAGTAAAATTTAAATTTAATTTCTTGGTGTTTTGACTGTTTTCTTGCAAATGTATGACAAAAATGCAAAAAAGTGTCCGTTTGCATTTGCAAACTTATAATTTTACCAAATGTATGATTTTTCAGAGAACATTCTGTTATTTTTTTTACTACATTTTTCTTTCCATTTAAAGCATTTATTTTGAACATCAGAAAAACAACAAACATAGATAAATGAATAAAATAAACAAAACAAAGTAAGCAAAAATCAAAACACTCAAATAAAAATTTATGTCAACATAACATGTCCAAAAGGGAGAAGGAAACATATATTAATTTCGAAATTCCTACCCTAATTTCACAACTTTTTTTTACATTTTTATCTATAGTAGGGCTAACATTCTGTCAAAAAGAGATGATATAAAGATACTTACATCACACAAGTCCACAAAGTGGTTGAAGAAAATAAATGCCATGTTCTCCCAGCCAACAGCCTGACAAATAAACATATTCAGGTTTTAAACATGAAGATAAAACAAAGATATTAAAAAAGAAACTTTTTGCAGTTTAATCACTGGTAAATGTGGAACCCAAAAGGAGTTTTAATATCATTCACAATACTGTTCTTTTCAGCATAAGCTGAATAAATAAGAATAAAAACATTAAAAAAAGCTAAAAAGTAATAAAAGTAGAACTTTGCAATATTTCCAGATGGACAAACCTTGCAGGCGAGGCCAGCTTCGTAGAAAGCTTTATCTGCACGAATCAGCTCCGTGTAACGCAGCAAAGACACAGAAACCTTCGCTGCTATGCTCATCTGAAAACACAAATAAACAGAGGAAAGAGCGTCAGTGAAAGCAGCATTTGAACAACGAATGCTTTTATGAGTAAAAACTGCATTGTTTCAATATGAACTTATTAAATTCCTACAGAAGACATCAGTCACCATGTTACAGGTGATGTTTGTAAAGCTACAGTCAAAAACGAACCGCAACAATTTGGGTTATTTAGCCTGAAATGACAGAAAAAAAATGGGGCTCATTTTTCAAATATTTAGTTTGGAAGCTTAGCGAGCTAACTATATGGTTCTGAAAGAGCTAAATGTTTAGCAAATTAAATATTTAGCTCCAAACTAAATTATCTAGTTTCTTACTAAATATTTAGCTTCAAAACAAAGCTTCAACCTGAATATTTTGTTGCCAAGCAAAATATTTAATTTGTAGATAAATATTTAGTTTGCAAGCTTAGTCAGTAAGCTTACTATTTAGCTCCTAGCTAGCTAAACATTTAGCTCTAAGCTAGATAAATATGTAGCTGTGTGCTAGCTTTATTTTTAGGAAAAGAAATGATGATAAAAGAGATGACATGATGCGACTCATGTCATGACTTTACAAAGAAGTTTGCAAGAACCAGCTTTTATTTTGGTAGTCCACTTCCGCTTACTGGCAAGTAAATTTGTACATTACAAAAGTTAACTAAATATTTAGCTTCATACTTAGCTCTGAGCTAAATAATAAATTTAATATTTAATTTGAAACTGACATTTATAAATGAAATATGAATAACTTAGTGAAAATATAACTTGGAAAATTAACCCCCATGTTTTTATGACAGGCTGAATCACCCAAACTATTGCGATTCATTTTTGACTGTGTAACTTTACAAAGGGCAACTCGTCTCTACCAACTGAAACATTTGTATTTATGTCAGATTTAGGCCAAACTAAAGTTTACCAGCTGCTCGACTCCTTTAGCGGCGGATCGCGCGGCCGAGTAATGAGCGATTAGCAGCATCTGCTCAAAATCTTCATGAGCCGGAGAGTTGGCCTCAGCCGACTTGATCAAATTCTCACACTGAAACCGAAGACGCAAAGATATCGCATGTTTCACTGCTGTCTTGTTAGAAATGTAAAAGCTTCCTCTTCCCTGTGTTGGGATTCACCAGCTGCAGCAGGAAGTTTCGCAGGTCGGCCCACATGCGGTAGGACTCGGGTCCGGCAGTGTCGGAGAGGTTGATCAGGTCCAGAAACAGACGCTTGTAGATGTTGAAGTTCTTATAGGAAAGAAAAGAAGACTAAATATCCTGAATTAAATATAAAAAAAACACTACAAGTAGAACAAGATAACTCAAGGTTCTTGAGTATTTTTTACTTGTGGGTTTGGTGGCGCTCCGTGCTGCATGTAGAGCTGCAGCGCTTTCACAGCTTCTTCCTCCTTGATGAGATGAGTCGCGTATAGAGCAACATACTTATGGAGGATCTTAAAGTTCTGGCAAAAACAAACAAATCTGTGAGGAAGAGCACAGAGTAACTAAAACTTATTCATAATCAAAGAGTTTTACTGTCCGACATCTATGACGGTGTATTAGGGCCACTGAAGAAAAAACTAAACAAAAAGGAGTAAGTTTCTGAAAAATTCTGAGGTTAATCTCAAAGAAATTTTGAGATTAACATCAGAAATTTTCAAGAAAAAACAAGAACATTTCTTAGTTTGAAAAGTCAAAGATGTGCAAACCCCCCCCCAGAAATTTTGACATTCATCTCGGAAATTATCTAGAAAAAAAACATGGAAATTTCCGAGTTTCAAAAGTCTAATATTTTCGCCTTTTGGAAATTATCCGACTTATAAAAAAAAATTTTTTTTAAACTTTTGACGACAAAGAAACATGTCAGAAAGATTGAAACATTTCTCTGCCATGGGTGAGCTCAACAACAGGTCTGGTCTTTAATTGTAATCCTTGAACACAAGAAGCTGGTTAGGTCAATTAATGTCTAATAAAGTAACACACACCTCAGAAAACAGAAGTCAGCCTGACGTATTTATATTAACTTTGACATCAGTTTGTAACAAATAACTGAAACACAGAGTTCAAGCCCGTCTTCGGTGTATTTACAGATTAAACAGAAAGTCTGTCTTTGTACCTGTTTGGAAGCCGTTTCCAGACACTTCTCCCACTGGCCTTTCTCTGCGTACAGATCCAGAGCCGCCATGACGTCCACACTGACCAGCTGAGCACAGAGTCACAACAACAGCTCGTCACGTCCGGGAAACACACAGCATCAAACTTCAAACTGAGTGGACCTACGATGCAAAATTCACTTTTTGCATGTTTTTTGTACTTCCATTTGGGGTTCGACTGATTCTAAAAACAGGCCAAGGGCTTAAACTGGCAATAAGTTCATGTTTTGTGGATCTCTGGAAAATGAGCCGTTTCAAAAACCTCCCGATTGTTAAGTGACATTCCATGGGCACAGCAACCCAAGCAGAGTTCCAACACATTTGGTCAGCTGGTTTTACAATGGCTACTGGAAAACCAGTAGCCATTGGTTTACTGTCCAGAAACCACTTGCTGCATCTTGTTGGTTGTGCAGGAGGCTCCACTTTGCTTTTCAAAGCTGATGGTTGTATAATTGCTCATCTGTTTGCAGCTATTTTCACATGCAAGTGTAAATGTTGAGTTTGGGGCATTTTGTGTAAAAAATGTAATGAACCTGTTCTGTATCGCCCACCTTAATAGTTCACCTTTAAAAGTGTTTGATGAGCAGAGTTGTAGGAAAATGGTTTGAAATTTTAGAAATTATTTGTCATAAGAGTTTGTTTTCAAGAAAAGCTTAAATATTCGTTCTTGCATTTCTTTTCAATATTAACATGTGGCAACTATCTACACACTGTTATTCTATCATTCGGGGTTAATTTTAAGGTGAACTCAGCAGGAGAAGCAGAGAGATGCTTACAGACTCCACTCTGCCTTGGTTTTTAAGATGCTCCTTGTACTTCTGGTCCACGTAGTTTTCATATCTGTGAAAAACAGCCGGATGTTAAGAAGGTAAAGCGACAAAAACGTCTCCGTTTTTGGGTTCAGAAAAGATGCAGGTGTGTTTTTAACCTCGGCTCCAGCTCTTTGGCGACTCTCTTGGCTTTATTCCACTCTTCGCCATCAATGAAGGTATCGATCGCCTCTTTGATGAGGTCAATGTTGAGGTAAAGTTCAGCAGCCTTAAAAAAACAAAACACAAAGAAATGCGAGTGAGATCAGAGTTCAAAAGCCAGACAACTTTGTTTTTTTAACCTTTGGTATTACAGATTTCGTAAATCTTTTATGCCTGCTTCATCCGAAAATCCAAAATCTTTCTGAAAACAAAATGCAGAGTGGAATATTTTTGATTTGGGTGTTTCAGTTTTCGCCTGATCAAAAATGAACATTGTTTTTTATCCATAGTTATTTTGGAGCAATGAGAGTTAAAAGCAAAATCCGACACTCATAATCCAAAAATGTGATAAAAAAAAAAAAAAATATATATATATATATATATATATATATATATAAAACAATCTTCTTCTTTGACGTGGACAAAAAAAAAAAAATAAATCAGAAGAGGAGAAAAATGTGATATTAAAATATCTATGCAAGTGAGCAAGAATACTAATAAAAAAGGAGCACTGAGAAAACATTGCTATTGGTGACAAATGAGAATTTTACAAAAAAATCTCTTCACCCACTCTAAGGGGTTTTCACAAATCAGAATCCCCAGGACATATAGAGGGTCTGGTGGACCTGTGTGAGTGGGGCCACACACTTCTGTACTGATAGGGCAAAAATTGGATCCAGAAGGAATGCAAAGAGGCTTATCAACCAACACTTCCAGGCAGCGCTCTCTGCAAGAGCATGTGTCAACATCATTTATTAGATGTGGCTGGGGACTAAATTATGTATGATCACAAAACGGGGGAGAAAACGGGGAAAAAATAGGAGCGCACAGAGCAGGTGGATAGAATAATATTTGTGAAGAATATTAAATTATTAGCAGAGGCCCTTAAGGGAGAATATTTGTTAACATTAACTGGTGAGTCATTTGTAATGCTTGGTCTTTGTAATTAATCATGCCGGACATTTCAGTGATATTCTGACTTAAGTGAATGTTTGGGACAGGCTATTCATATTTTACTGTCACATATATTATCTACGTTAATGCTCACTGATACAAGAAGTAAATCGTTTTTTAATGGCAAGCTTTATGAGAAAAAAAAAAAAAAGTAGAAATTTAAAAACATTTTAACCACACTCCGTTCATTCTAGCTAAACACACTGTATACTAAGTAGCTTTAATATTGCCAGACGGGCAATCTCTCAAGCAAAATGCTCTTTCGAGATACTATGTAATTGACTCCACATCTAACAGTATGGAACAAATCCCACTAGCAGAGGGAGTTGACAAATTGCATTAAAAACACTCAATTTGGCCAGGATTGGATAGAAGCTCATGTTCCTTCTTATCCCATTAAACATGAAACAGTTTAATCTCCAATACTTGCTGACATACAGGGAAAATGCTTAAGAATATGGAGAGTGTTTGATTTTGCAGGAAGAAGAAATCAAGGTGCGACAACGCGCCCTTCGAACCGCGGCCCTCCTCTCTGTGCGGGTCACACATGTAAACAAGACTGGAGTTTACTCTCGGCGCATAATTTTAATCAGCGTCAATTACACCGCTTAAAAAGCTCAGTGAGAGGGAAATCCTAAACATGCATATCACTTATCAGCCTCCTCAAAGTGGTGAATGTTAAAGAGACTCAAACTGTCAAATCATCCAAGTTTTTTTCTTCAATAGCTTACCCGATTTGAACATGTTCCGCTTCTTTTCATGACATGTAAACAGGTTTTGACATGGGTCTAGTTAAATGTGTAAGACATGCTGAAAAAAGGAAAAGGGAAATGCCTGTGTGTAGAAAAAAAACTCAAACCTGTCAACACACAGTACCTGCTTAAATCTGTTCCCCATTTCAGGCAATCTGTGGGAACCAGGCCTGTGGAGTCTAATCCTGTTTTCATCCGTACCCCTTCAACACACCCCCCTCATCCGTATCACACTTTCAATTCCACTTGCTGCTGCCTTTGTGTGATTTTCATTTGATCTACTTTTTAAAATTCAAAATCTATTCAGGGATTTTTTTTTTTTTTTTAGTTGGATTCACGCTGGTGCTGTGAAGGCCTATGTATGTTGTAGATTTGGAATTGCAAATCAAGAGTGTACTATTTGTGACGGGGCGCAAGGGTGTCCAAAAGTCCCCGGATTCGCCTTTTATGAATCTGTAGGTTTAAAATGTTAACAAGGCCATTTTAGCAAGCTGATTTGTGAGGTAACAAGCAAGCTGTGAGAGCACAGATGACATACTCTTCTTTTGGGACCGTAGGAGTTATTTTTAATAAAAATTAACCTGCATCCCATACCGTTCTGTACATTCTGTTTCTCCAGCACAGATAACTTCATTTAGAAACAAATGAAGCATCATAAAAACTTGCCCTTTAAAGATCTAATGATTAGCAACAAAAAATTACATTGTGTCATTACCTAATACTAATAATATCCCTTACTTGTAATGAGGAATTAGCCTTCACATCCAATACAATGCTTAGGATAAAAAGACATCATCCATGAGAAAAAAATAAGATCAGGACATCCTGTACTCAGAGAAATAACATTAGCATTTATTCATCTCAAAGTTTTTAAAATATAAAAAAGAGAAAGAGAAGAAAAAGTGTCTCTTGTTTGGATGTTGTGCAGAACAGTGTGCTTTCCTTCTAAAAAGAGCAGAACAGGAAAAATGTGTTTTGCAAAGTTACATTTGGACGAACCAAAAAAGTTTGGAAAGCTGATGAATGGACAAAACAAGAGAAGGATAAGGTCAAATGTACATATTAAAATTTTTCCAGACATCTGACATATATGTCTGATTATGTTATGTATCTGCTGTTGACAGTGTATGCATTTTACAAGTCATCAGATTAATAAAATGCGCTTCCAACTGCTGCAACACTGCTCAAAGAAACACATCTCCCAAGACTGCAATTGAAAACGTTAATACGATAATTTCAACAATGTAAAATGTTACTGGCTGCTCTTTATCTTAACGTGCATGAGAATGAGTAAATAAATAAATAAATACAACTCATCAACTATCATAAGCATTTTAAATTTTATATCACAGGAAACTTCAAATGACTCTGCAAATAAACTGTTAGTTTTGTGTTCAGATATAAGAGGCAACTGATTCTTATTACCGAAGTCCAGCCGTTAACATTCAAAACAACCACAAAAATATATCCTTCAAATGTCAAGGCAAACAAATCAATATTTTTTTCTACATCTAAAGCAAGAGCTGCAATGTTTGTTTTTGAATAAGTTGCAACTCATATTCACGTAAGCAGTGCTGGCTTATCAGACAATATTCTTGCACTACTTGACGCCCAGCGAGGTACATATGAGAGTATTATAAATCCAGTCATAAGAAGTCCCATTTCCTGTGATTATCTGACACAGGGTGCTGACAGACGTCCGATGTTGACATTTCTGTTGATATTGGCAGTGAAAAGGACAGCACAGGCAGAGACTTGGAGAGCCTGCAGGACATACAGGAATGTAATTCTTCTCTTTGTTGGCTCAGATTGTGGAACTTACCGTATCATCTGCAGCAGAATAAGCACGTGTGATACTGACCTGTCGTGACAGACTGACTTCCTACACATCAGGCATCGGGGGTTTGTTGCCCACTGTCGTCACAGTTTGTGTGGCCAGAGCTGACATAGGGAACAGCTGAAGCATCAAAAATGCAAAATATAAAAGCCCCAATTATAAACATGTGTTTGAAAAAGTAGTATGGATAATGGATGGAGAGTCACAGTGTCAATGTTGTTTTATGTTACCATCTGATCCTAATCTGATTGGTCTTTGTTAGACATATTAGAAGGGTGTAGACCCTGCTTTCCATAAAATAACAGGTGAGGTTAATGGCAAATGATTTGCTGCATTAAAACCAGAGTTTTTCCATCTCCCTCTTTTTTGTTTTTGGTTTAATGGATTTTATTTTACTGAATATTCCACAAAAGCATGCATAATCATATGTGCTTGGAAATCTATGTTTCATGAATACAAAGCATCATTAAAAGCAGAACTTAGAGGACTATGAATTTATAATATTTGTATTACTAGAAATGACAAATCCTCAGTTTAGAGCATTTTCTCTCAACTGTATGTGGTGATTTATATTTTGCTGCAACAAATCACAGCTAGTTTACATATTATTACATAGATCTCAGAAGTCCTGGATTTACGCGAAGTAAGACAATATTTTGCAAGTGTCAGAAAACTTCTCTACAGTGTCACTAATATGCCATGTCTTATTTTAATCCAGAAAATGTTTCACTAGTATTCATAATGTTTTTATTGTACTTTGAAAATACAGTGAGCTAATCATTGAGTCAGTTTTACTTGCACAACAAAAAATGGTTTTCCACAATTATGTTTGTCATATTACAAGCCACTAAGCAACAGATGTTGTGTTACTTGGCTCCATTATATGAAGTTTGAAGATGTTGATGTTGTACAGCCTTGCATTTTATACATATATATTTGATTATCAAATTCTTGGCTCAAATTATAATTAGAAAGCGCTGTGAATTCCACACAGTTCAAAAGGACAAATAGTTTCACATCTTTGTGTCAATAGTTATCATCACTAAGATTCCCATAAAAGTGTCATACCGTATGGCAGCAATTCCTCTCCAAACACTGGACATCCAGAGGCTACTTTTTCATTTGGTTCAGCCCGCAAAATACATTACTAAAACAATTATTTTAGCTCATATATTTTGTACAACTTTTGTCTAAACAAAGACTTTGAAAATCAGCCAAGTTTAACAATATCACTGTGCATAGATGCCAAAAAGTAAAATTATTTTTCTTTTTTACCTCACTATCTCTTGCTGTTTTTTTTTGTTTTTTTTAGCAACGTCTGTTTTGCCAGGGATGACTTGTAGAGTACATTATTCTGAGTAACATGGGTCTCTTGACTGTTTCTTTGAATAAAGCATTCCTAAACTGGCCAGTGAGTTTCAGTGTTTGACAACATTTTGATAGGTTTACACACATATGTTATACTCTTTTACTTTTTGGATGATGAATTCAACAATGCTCTTAAAGATGCCCAAAGCTTGGAATGATGTTTTACAACCTACCCCCATTTTAAACAATTTCAAAATCTCCACAACTGCTATGTTCCTTGGTATTCATGATGTTTGCTTGTTCTGCCGCATTTTATTTAGAGGCACCAGATTGGTTTGAATACAAAAACAAGTCATATGGTTTGTATCTTATTAGTAAAAAAAAAATAGATGCGTTAATTAATTGTCCTTCTACTTCACAATTATTTACTTATTTTTGTTTGGGTGTTATAAAACAAACATTTTGAGGTTTGCAGCTGCAATATGACAACCTTTTTAAACATTTATAAGGGGGAAACTTCTGCAAATGACTAAGTCTACATTGATGTGTCTAGATGTATATTTATAAACCAGCTCTAAGAATAGGATTTAAAGAAGAGTCAGAAAAAGTGGCAAGCACCAACAGGACAATAATAATTCTATAAATAAAATAGTTTTGTCAATCCAGCACTCCTAATCACATGATGCACTCTTTGGCTTTCACGTATGATTTCAAACACAAACTCATGTGCCTGTAATGTGTTTATATTGCCAGAGGTCTGTCATCAGGCTTTCCTTAGAGTATTAGTGTAATGATAGTGGAACCAGCTTTTCCCATGACATTTGGAGGTTAATTTGTGCTGGTTTCATGGTCATTTATTGACGGGGGGGTTCAGAAATCAGCATTAACCACGCTATTTATTGACAGAAGTGTTTAATAACCCATCAAATCAAACAGGATGGCCAGCCAGGAAGCTCCAATGTGGGGAAAAAGCACTTTATTTAAAATGCAAATGGCTTGTTTTATTTGTTGATTACTAAACTAAAAAATAGAAGTTCAGAATTTTATGCAGAGATGTTTTTCGATATCATTGCAACTTCACGGTAAATATTGTTTAGGAGTTGTTGAAATTGGTTTATGGGAGGAAAGGGGGCAGCATGTGACAACTCTGCATGAGGTGCCGTGAGCCAGATGGACCTGGTTATTGTAGAAAAGAAAGGGTGAAGAGGAGGCTTCATCTCCTTACCAAAAAGTCTTCCTTATTTAAATAGATATTCAGACTTGCTCGATCTAGCATGTCTATTTTGCCCCAAGTTCTCTAAACATGAGTAAAATAGTTTTATGCTTTGGCTGAAGGCCTGACAATTTTCTTTCTGAGAAGTTCCACAGAGAGCATAGGATATGGGACAACATAAAAGATCACAAACATTCATTTCATCTGAAAAGCTCAAGCAAATCTTGAGCTTTTCAGATTTTTGACTCTGAAATTGGCACAAAATGTCTGTGATCTCTTTCATATGCCAGAGCCTCTTCATACACTGTTATCTTCTTCTAACCAATGTTTACTACGATTTGTATAACTGCACGTTCCACGTATATTTACATAGCATCTCACAAACACAGAGTGGAGGATACTCATGTTCAAAAGAATCTTCATGTGGAGTGTTGGAGGATCTGGAAAATGTACTAAAAGGAGAAAAAGGGTGAATAAAAAATCTTTCAGGACTTACTTAGTAAATGCTTCAGCTCTAAGAGGAAAGGGAATCTTGTAGTACAAACTGTTAGTCAGGAATCAAAGCTTCAACAGCAGCTTTAATAACACTCAGTACTTCCTTTAGATTGCATGACCGAGTGCTAATACGTAAACAAATCTGACTTCTAACATATAGTTACTTGACAAGGTTAATCCTACAGGTTAATAAATATTACATATTCCTTTTTAACAGTGCACACAGCCTTTTCGGAGTTCCTTTATCTTCCGAGGCTGTTATATAATTATATCATTGCATTTGTCATTGGGTTTCATCCCTGGGGTGAAGAACAAATTAAAGCACTGACTATGTTAGCTTTATATTCCAAATGTCCACAATACACAAACCATAAAAATGTTCATATTTTCTCTGTAATGAATGTTACATTATTTATACTATGAATTATAGATGAACTTGTGCAGACCTGTGCAGCTCTGAACAGGCTGGCCTGTAATCAATCCTTGTCAGCCGGACTTCTCCGACAAACATTTATTAGTAGTTACACTGTCTTTGGTTGGTTTGGAGAAAACTGAGCTGTACCAGGCTGTAAAGGTGCTATTATTACCTGTATTTGAGATGTAAATTGCACCACTATTCAGAGGAAATGTATTGTAATTTAGGAATAAATATTAAGATGTTGTGGCTGTGATGATTCGAAGATTATGGTGAAAGAGATTAAACAGCTTGCTGATTTAAAGGTGCAGAAAAGCTTATTGAACCAGACTGTTAATACCATTCAAAAAATACTAAAGAGAATGCACGTTAAATGACAGCATCCTTTGAATTAATACACTTTGTAACTTCACAGGCAGTATAAGCACTGAGCTGAGATAGCGGGGAAACATTATTCATGGTGTTTTTCATCCTAACTCTACTTTATTAGCTTATTTGATTCCCCATTCTCCTCCTAGTTGATTCAATACATTTCCTATTTGCATAGAACTGTCCGGTAAGATTATCTTCACTTATTTGATCTATCCTAAGAGTCACCTTGTTCAGGATCTTATATGAATAATGAGATTTTAAATTGGAAGACACTCACACAGAGAATGAGGCATTTACAGTTAATTCATCTCATTGAGTTACATTGCTTAGAGGTATTGGAGGGTTTAGATTTTCATTCAAGCATCATATTTAACAGTGTCTGCTTCTCCCCCCTCTCCTTCCACTTTACCGGCATTGAAATTTAAATGGCCCAAGCCTGACAGATCCAATATTGCGACCCACTGTTGCTATTTTCCTGGGAGCAAATATACTGTCAAAATCCTTATATGCAGAGAATAAGGAGGCAAAGAAAGAGGGATCACATGCAGCTCTTCACCTTTGAACGAACATTTCAAAAGGGCGTGTTTTAGTCCAGTTTTATAGACAACTTCCTTATCTTTCTCTCTGCTTTTAAAATTACATTAAAATAATAGCGTGCCAGCCGTACAATAGAATCATACACTCAGATTTGTGTCACACATGCTCACACGTTCCCCGTGATTTGACAGTGAAAGAGGCAGAGAATTAAGAGAGTGGGAGAGACAGAACACGGGGGAGGGGGTTAATTGGCTTTTTATGACTCCAATTAAATAACATTATGCATATACTGGCTTAACGGCTTATATGTGGCCTCTATTAACAATGTCCTCTTGATTGGTTCTTGGGCTTAAGGTCTCCTCCATCACGGGCAGCACTGGTCATAGTGTTAAAGTCCATTTGTGCAGAAAAAAAAGAGAAGATAGAGATTTTATGTGTGTGTGAATAATTCAAAAGCAAAACTACAAATCTTGAAAAGATCAATGACCCTATCTATACGAACACAACCGAGCAACAAGACCACTTGTACTTTTATCTCCAAGTTGACAATTGAATAAAATAAATCTCGTCATTACGGCCTTATCTTGAAAGCAGGAGAGTGAGAAAGAAAACAAGCATGTGCCTGTCCTGAAGCGGAGCTCCTGAGGTGTTAACTAATCTCTGGTGGCCAGTCTATACGCTGCCTCCTCTAATTGCTCCCTGTATTTCAGTCTGGTGTGAGAGCAGCCATTGTAGCGAACGCCCAGTCAGCCCCCAGAGGTCTCACACCTTCATTATCACTCTTTATTGCAGAACCTTATACGGGCACTCAGCACCAAACAGCCTGCCCGTTAAAAATAGAGCCTTCTCCTCTCCTCTCCTTTTGGTGGTTTCAGTTTTAATTACTAACACGGAGCCAAAGCCAGAGTCCTCAGCAGGCCTGACGTTTTTTTTTTTTTTTTTTTTTTTTGTTCACTAATTAAAGCGAGGATGGAGTTTATTGAAGGGACCCTGACTCTGCTCTCTCATCTATTATTAAGAGGGCAGGACAAATCATTTTCAAATTTATATGCTGAAACCTATCCAGGGAGAGGCAAAGGGGCGTCAAAGGTTGGGGGAAGGTGGGAGGAAATGGTGCTGAACACAAGGAAGGGTAGTTGAGAGTCTATATGTATTGGAGACATAAGGCGGTTCTGAGGAAGGAGGGTAAATGCAGATAATCATAGCACAAACACAGAGTTCCTGTAAATTTTTTTACCATTAAAAGAGAGGAGTGTGGCCGTAGCTGCATCTGCACTGTTTGACAAAGATAATGGGATTGATTGGGCAGACCCCCTCTGTGTGCTCCATGTAAACAGTGTGCATAAATACCAAAACAGCAGGGTGGTAAAGTGAGAGCACAATGTCCAGCCAGATTGATGTTCTGTGTGATTCACTAACCCCCTCTGTCTAACATTCCTAATTGTCTACACAGCCGTGACCTCGGCAGCTGCACAGGTAACTTGGTGAAGGAACATAAAGATCCCTAAGAAGGAGACAGCTGGAAAGCACAACAACAAGCAGAGCCAAACAGACACCTGAGAGTACGACCCCTTCCTGAGTGTATTCAGATGGTAACATAATCTTGGCAAAAAATGTCTGGTATCAAATATGCTTCAAATTGGGGAAAAGATGTCATAAATGAACACTTAGTTAAATTGCTTCAGGTCCTTTTTACTTGAGTCCTATGAAGTACAGATCCACATGGAAAATGAGAAGAAGACAATTAGAGAAAAAAAAACTTCATATCTGGTATCTAACCTTTGTAAGATGAGGTGGAGGGAATTGAAAAGGGAGAAATAATGAATTTAGCCAGCTGAGAAGCGAGTGAATCCTTCCTTAGCCTAACAAGCAGCTCGCATCCTCAGGGCAATTAGTCACTGTCATCTGAGGGCAAATGTAGAACCTTTTGCATGCTTGTTAAGTAAAAACTTACACAGAGGTCGCTGACATGTAAGAGAAATGCAGAGCAACCACTGAGCTATAAAAGGTTTTTACTGCAATATAAACTTCAGGCTTAAAATAAACGTGTTTTGTTAAAACTGTAAATCTACAAGTGAGCCTAAAATTACTGATAAGACAGGCAGATTTACATTTAAACTTTTCTTTGTTTAAACAAGAAGTTTGTTACTGATAGGAAATGTGACATGGGTTTCTCAAAGATAATACAATAATACAAAAATACCATCAGTTTTGAAAATAAATTAAAATTAGAATTACATTTTATTCAAAAATGTTATTTGAAATTAATTTACAATCCTTAAAAACAATGGAAAAATATTTATTTGCTTTAAACAATCACGCTGCTCTTATGATTGCTAACCAGTTCTTTATGTTTCCACTGGTATTTTGTTGATTTACTTTTGGGGATGAGCTAAACCTAGAAGACCTCCATTCCATCACACTAATCTTTAGCCACCTAGACAGATCTCTACCAGATTCCTAGTGCCACAATCACTATTTCGGCTCATGTAATTAATTACTAGCATTTTTTTTTATTTAAGATTCACTTATTTTTGATACTCTTAGTGTCTATAAACTTTTATCACTAATCCGTGACTTACTGTTTTCCTGGAGAGCGATATATTGGAAAGGCCAATTTCGATTGCCCATTTTCAAAATGTTAATGATAAGCGAACATGCCAACCAAGTAAAGCAGTTATAGAAAAATCATTACATAACATTGTCAGAGGAAATTGTTGTAAAACTGATGCTTCTGCAATAGAAAATTAATTAATTTTGCTTCTTCTTACAAGACTTTGCTGGGATGCCAAATATTGTGGGATGTGCTGCATACATCTGCCCACCCCACAATAGGGAGATTTCTGATGAGAGTAAAAATCTCTCTGTAAGCTCTGAAATCAGAGATTTAATTAATTACAGAAGTTGACTGTTATTGTTTTTCTACTACTATTTAATTCAGTTCTTGTTTACTGATATCCCTACATCCGGTTACATGCTGATTTGATTTAACACAAAACCTCAAATCTAATTCTTTTCTTGTGCACACAAAGCTGAAGAATGTAGTGAATTTCCCAGCTATTCACAGCACGATTGTTTAATTTTTTTCTATTTCTACGCATTATAAATAATTTTTTCCAATACATACAAGGAGGGATATATAGGTCAGAGACCCTGGTGCCTTATCAGTGATTCACCATTGCCTGGTTATTAAGGACAGCTTAGGTGGAGAGGCCTGGAGTACCAGGAGGGGTTAAGGTGAATTGATTGCCTGTGGACATGTTAAACATGACCCTGTCAGGCCTCCACTCCACTCCTAAAATGCACCAACCTGTGCACCTCACTCCAAGTAATCAGCTGTGGAGGCTTTAATAAAATTCAGAAAGCCCTGAGAACTTCCCTCCAGGGACTGTGCCAAGTTGGAAATAATCGAAACCCGAGGCAAAAGACATTTGCACTGTGTTACCGTAGGAGGCATAACAAAATGCCAAGTGCTCTGACCCTTTCAAAATGTTTTTAGGACAAAAAAGAAAAACTGGTGGTTTATGAGCATAATTGAAGCTCATTGGCTGTTGTTGTTCACCACTAAACAGATTGGAAACTAATCATCAAAGTGTCTGTTCCTTTACTGAATCGGTTCAGATGCAGCAGCTTGCAGAAGAGGGGCAGTGGCAGGGTAATTATGGGGTAACTTGGGCTCAATCTGTCTGCAGACGCCCTCCCTCTTGGAAGGGGGTGTTTCCCTTGATTAGCCCAACTCAGGGTGAAGCCCCCGCTGCAAACGGCAGATTGAAGTTCATCACAGGGGTCTCAGCTGCCAGTATGTTGCAATGAATTGCTTTCCGTAAGAAGGTGTTGACAGGAGCAGCTGGACATCAGAGAGTGATGAAAAGAAAGGGAAATTCATGGAGAACCCAGACAGGGCAGTCCGTTGGGGAAAGCATGCAGAATTGGTCATCTGCTGGTGGAGAATAGAACTACATCTTTTATTTTGGCATTAGGGTGTGTGTTTATATTCAGGGGTGTAGTGGCTGACTGGGGGTTTTCATCTTGGAGGATGCCAGCCAAAGATCACCAAAAGTTTAGTAAAACTGACTAAGTGGTCAACCGGTGCTTCTGAACCTCAGAATATGGCGTTACATCAAATGAAAATGCAAAAAATCACAACATTTCTTGTAGATGTTTATAAACTGTCAACAGTGATTCATGTTCGAGTGTTAAGTAGACATTTGACATAAAATCCTGTGTCATTATAACCAATTTCTTGTTATAATGACAAGAAATTGGTCTTTTCAGGGTGGCTGGCAGTGACTGTAGGACATTACATGTGTCTATTGTCTCCCAAGTGCTGCTCCTTAGCTTCACAATGGTGACTAATGTTAGCAAAAATGAGAAATGTGTGCACTTTGATGAATAGAGATAGTGCCCTAAGGTGAGGACGGACTATATTGGTGTGATTTTACCATTTTCTATATTAATGAACTGCCTAAAGGTGCAAATTGGGTTTTAATGGGTGTTACTTTACCATCTTGGTTCTACCACGTACAACAGCCCATTCACTTAGTGTTATTTCTGCACCTTTGAGTTAGGAAAAAAAAAAAAAGAAAGAACTCACTTCATAGCAATCTGAGTGATGTTAAAATTTATGTTCAAGCTGCCAGTTTTTTCATAGCTCTCTGTAAAACAAGTTGAACCATCCTGTTTGCTCATGCAGAATAATTTATCACTCTGTCTTTTTCAGCTTATGGATTTGACAAAAAAAAAACATGTTTCTATAGTACCAAAAAAAAAAACATATGACAAAAAATAAGTTCAGAAAAAATAAGACCCTGAAAACATTTCTTTTGACAGCACTGTTCTGATTAACATAGTATTTTTGCATGCTTGAAACCTGACACTTCTTGGTGGTAAACCATTCAGAAGTCGGATTGTGCATGCATTTCTCCTGAACATTGCTGTAAAATTAATCAAACTCACTTTAGATATTCTTTCAGACCACTCAGGTGTTCTGGATCTAATCTTCTCTGCATCTCCAGAACCAGAACCAAACATGGAGACACACAGCATTCAGCTTCTATGCATCACAAATCTGGAACAAACTAGAAAAACTGCAACACAGCCGAAACACTGAGTTCCCTTAAGTCAAGGCTAATTTAAAGATGATTTTTATTAGTAGTAAATGGGACATTGATCACCATACTTGATGTGTATTGATAATTTTGATGATATTTGACAAAATGTAATGCTTATTGCTTGTTTCACAATTGTTGACTACATAATGTTTTCATAATGTACAGCAGTTTGAACCTGCCTTGTTGCTGAAATGTTCTATACAAATTAACTTGACATATGTCATGGTTAGATTTCAATCTTTATTTAAATTTTTTTATTAAAATTCCTCTTTCAAAGGTGTTTAATTGTAAAATATTTTGTATACTATACAATAACAGAGTTGAGGATTTCAGAAGAAAAATTATAACAAAACAGCTCATAGAAGTTGTTTACAGTTCATACAAAGCCTAATAATGAATTGAACATGACTCCACTCTAGGATCAGTTGGAATATATAATTGGATTAAAATAGTTTTGCATGTTTTTTTTAAAAAGTGCCATGAGATGAGAGGTGCTGTGAATTGGCGCTATATAAATAAATTGAAATGAATTGAAGCTAAACTTGAACTTTCACACTCATTTAACTCTTTTCAACCTGCCTTTCCCATGACTGTAGATCTGGTAAAATAACCACTTATAATATAGAGAAGGTCTTTTTACCTCTATTATGTGACCTTACTACATTGTTTTGATAAATAATTGTGTTTTGGTGTATAAATTTCTATATAGAGATAAGTATGCCTTATTGAATAGAATGACTGCTGTGTAAAACTTTATATCTAAGCAGCCCAGCCAAATGCAATAGAGTCTGCAATGATTATTTATGTTCTCTCTGAGTTTAATTTAAAGAGTGTGGTTTAATGAAACTGTGCAATTTCATTTCTCTTATTGCAGAGAAATGCTAAAGCTCCACCACAAAATTCTGTCTCATTCAGCTCTTTAGTGAGGTAGAAAAATATTTAACTACCTGGGACAATTAAGGAGAGAAGCTACTATTTCCCCCCCAAAAAATTTGTGATGCTCAAGTTCAAATTAATCTATTTCCATTTCTTCTAAGCGTTTTCGTCTGTGTTGCTAATGTCTGCTGATCAACATGATTATTG
Organism: Girardinus metallicus; assembly: GCA_903067095.1. NCBI lineage: Eukaryota > Metazoa > Chordata > Actinopteri > Cyprinodontiformes > Poeciliidae > Girardinus > Girardinus metallicus. Next base: position 37,999 of record CAEGAE010081597.1, on the reverse strand, counting down.
TTGTGATGTCATGAATCCAGTCACAACTGAAGAATAATTTTCCTTTTTATTTTCTCCTGTGCATTTTAAGATATGTTGTATTTGCAATACAAGTCTACACTGTATCACAAGGCTGTGCTTTTGCTGTCATTGTGCATTAGTTACTAGACAAAAGATATACCAGTGGCTAACATATTTAAGATGCAGTTTGCATCTTTACAATAATCTGTCACACCACTGTCAATACCTGATGAGACGATTTTGACACACATTAGAGTTGACCGTGTAAAGTCTACAGGGAAATCTTGGGGGCCATGTTTATGCCCGTATGGCTAGGCTGTATTGCATTTTTTACTCTTTAACTCCTCCACTCAATCTCTAAACATACTACAAAATCAATTGTCTTATTGATCTATAACTAATTAGGGGAAGATAAATGGTTCTGCTATACAAATACGGGCACTATAATGAGCCAATGTTGAGGAAGACATTTTAATTGAGTCTAACATATGAGGTTATTCTTGAAATGTGCTGTTAAATGGCTAAATGTGACTGTTTCTCAATGTATTCCTGAACTGGTGGAAAGCAGAATTATGGCTCTTAGTTAAAGACATTGTCTGACTTCCACACAAGGGTATTTTGCGAGCCGTTGTCGGTGTAGCAACCAGATCCCATGGTATACCCACCTCTTGGGTGTGACTCGTGTTGTGTGCACTCACCAGCGATCAAAGGCTAATTAGTTTCAGCGGACACGGGCTATGGCCCTCAGGTCAAAGATCATGACTGATGTTATGGAGATGATGGCGAAGAAGGAGGAAAGCAGGGGAGAGCAAAGGGATCAGAATCCTCATTAACCAGAAATTGGTGCCCCCTGCATCAAATCACATGCAAAACCTTAGCTGAACACATATCCTCTCCTAATCACTTGTTTTACATCTATACAAATCTGAACTATATAAACTCTAGTGTGCATTACATAAAAAAAGTTGCTGCATGTCTCCTCTAGATGTTATTTATTAAAGCCTCCAAAAAGTCAAGCAGTTTACATTATACAGTTGTGACATATTAGTTCATGTACTGACTCAAAACCAGGAGCTCCCTCTACAGGTCATTTGCTGACTCCAACTTCATGTAGATGAGTCTCACTGACAGTCTGCTCTCTTGCAATGCTTCATTTGTCATAGCAGATGTTCAAAACTATTTTCCCTGGAAGCCTAAAATCTGAAGAAGTAAATTAATATCCCCTCCCCTTCCATTTTAAGTCCTGCAGACTCAGTTCATAGCCTGCACTAAGTGCCCTTGTTGACTCAATTGGATTAGCACTAATATGTAAACACAGGAGGTAAGAGGACTAATCCTCTAATGAGAAGAGAAAAAAAGTGAAATAAATAAGTTGAAATGCCACCATGCGCCTTTAACTGAGGCATCTGTCAGGTAAGCTGTAAATGCTGCACAGATTGAAGCAGGTATTAAATGTGGACCAGGGGATATTCTGAGGTAAACTGTTGTGACCATTCAGTGACAGCATAATTACTTGTTTGTAACTTAGTTGGATAATAGGAAAAGAGCCTCCCGGGGAAAAGACAAAGACTTGTTAATTATTAAAGCTTACATCAGCCAGCCACTAGAGAGTTGCAATTATTAATGTTGTTGTTCTTGTTTGTGCTTAAACACTACCTCTGCTGTTAATATACTCATTAACCGAAATGAGTGATTTTATTACTGCTGATTTGGTTTGGGGTTTGTTAAACATATCACAGGCTCAGCTGTCGTTGTTTACTGAAGGATAAACACTTCTGGCAGGTGCGGACAGCAAGTCGGGGAACATCGCATTTGATCACATTAAATTCAAATGCAGAAAATGGATTTTTTTTTGTTGTGTTTTCTTTGTTGCTACAGTGTGATGAAGCTAAATGCATTCCTTCAATTAAAATAAATCATTCAAGTTGCTGGAAACTAGTAACAGTTTGAGTGTGAGTCTGTTTTGCCATTATTTTAATTCAGTTCAACTTCACTCAAGTTGTGTAGCAGGCTGAAGTCCATAAGTGCATAAATATGACTAATAACACTATAAAAACATAAAACAACAAATATGTAAATATAAGTATATAAGAAATCTAAATTAAACTATATTATACTAAAAAATGTTACCTAAAGAAACTTAAAATAGTCCATCCTCAATCTGGATACATAGCAGGCACAATGAACAGCAGAACTTTAGTAAATTTTTTTCCCTGGCCAACATTACTAACTCCAAAGAGTGCCAGTATACTGCCTTCATTCACCCTACATCTTACAATAAGTCTACTAAAGGGAGGGAATCCTCACAATACACAAATTAACTCTCCTATTTATCAGTTTAATGAAACACTTTCTGTGGTTAACTTCATCAAATGACAGACACAACAATAAACCCCATTATTAAATGACGAGACAGGCCTCTATAAATACCAAGAGATTTTTTTAAAACCTTTGATAAGATTGGAATGCATCCAAAGTATCCTGACAACTAACTTAAGCAAATTGATAAAACGGATGTGCCATACCACTATTCATAAAATCAGAGAAACCAAGGCCTACTTGTTGAAGTAAGAGTTTTCCTTAAAACATATTTCATATCATATGCTTTATTAAAAATGAAGTGAATGCCATTTTAAGTGAATTTTGTATTTCTCTTGCATAAACTTTGAGTGACACAATTGCAAAGTTAGCAACACTGAACAAGTAAGATCAGGCGTGTATAAGCTTCTTGAAATCTTTTTATAAACATACAATGTTGGATTGCAGCCATGAGTCAAATGATCACATATGACAATCCTGAACACAAATTAGGATATTTTAAAATAATTTGGTTTTTTTTAAAGGACTTTTTTAAGCTTTACTATTGTTTCATATTAAGCTGTACGTTGTCACTTATAAATCTGTCTGGATCTGGGTGTATAGGCTTTATTTAATTTGGCAAAAGTATTAGAATAAAATATTCTTAGAATACATAGAGAGATAGAAAGAGAAAAAAAATTAAAGTAAACAAGCAATTATATCTGTTCACACTCTATTGTGAGCTAAAAACCATATGCAGCCTTAAAGGGTGTTTCTCTTCCTAATGGGCCCCTGGGGGATAAAGAGGTTAATTGATGCAGATGTTGATCGCTTTTACACATGATGCAGGGAGCGTCTCCCTGGTGGCTCCTATTAGAGGGAGTTTTAATGAAGTGCTAAACAGAAGGCTTTCCTACGGTGTGGCCTGTCCTGAGGAATACCCAGCAAAGAAGACACTTCACACACAAAAAAAACAAGGTCCACTATTGATTGCAGTTACAAATAACCAAATCCTCTTCTAGTCAATGCCTTTTTCTCAATTTATAGACACAAACAAAAGACACTGGGAGAGGAAGTCAATCACTGAAGTGTTATATTGCTTAACAAAAATGTTGATGGGGAAAAAATGTTCCGTTACTGACAGTTTGCAGATTGATATTTAGAATAAATATGATTTTTAAATGTATATTTTCTTTTGATGCCTTTGCTGTGAAAATAAAATGTCCAGAGGACTATTTTAAACCAGTTCAGAAGCCAAAGAATTTTACTTCTAAGATCACACTTGGAGAAAATCACACCTCATATGTCCTAGGCAGTGGAGGCTGGTTAAAGTGATGGTAATGCGATTGGGCTTCTCACACGGAATTTACCAGCCCATAGTCACTAAATTCAGCTCATTAAAATGACAAACCCAAACACACAGTTACTCAGGCGTGATCTTCAGCTGTGTATGGCATCTGGCCCTGATGCTCCTCCGCCCCCTCCCCAACTCCCAAGAGCGTCACACACACATGCACACGCACGCGCACGCACACATACAAGAAGCCGAGTCAAATTTTAAAACAATCAGCATTCCTTTCATTTCCAATTAGGTCACCTCACCTGCCACAGTCTCTTATTAGTGTCCACTATCATAAAGTATTAGGTGGGGGTCTATAAATGAGGATGGTGTCTTCCTCCTCTTCAGTCTGACAGTTTTTTTACAGTCTCCACAGCCAGTTTCTCACTTCATCAGTCAGCCTCCTCCATCCTGATTATCAGGAGACACCAGTTTCAAAGAGACATCTTAATAGTGATGTCAACGTATTAATTAGAAGTGTTAATGAGCTAAAAGCAACCCAAATTAAATTAATGCAGCAATAGACAGAGAGCAAAATTAGCTTCAATTTCTGTAAATGATTCTGAAGTGTGCACAACATATCAGCCTGTCTGAACATTCCCATCCCCCAAAGCTAATCAAGAGCTACATAGCAATTAGCTGCTTAATTAAAGCAACACTCTGCTCAGAAAATCCTGCACAATTAAGTAATGGCTGTTATAGCATGAAGACAGACTGTATTTTTCTTCTGGAGGGAGGGAGGAAAAATAGAAAACAACATATTCTATCCCTAATGGCCTGCAGGGGATTGAGCCAGTCAGGATGTGCCAAGATGGCGAGGTTTCTATCTCACGCTTCAATGGGGATCTTTGCTCCAGCTGGAAGCCTTGTGAATCAATGACAGCAAGGCAGATCAAACTGCCGTGCCCATGGTTGCTAAGACGTCTGAATTGGCACTGACTGGGGTGACTGCGTCCTAATCACCAGTTCTATTTTAGCAGCTCAATGGCTTCCAGTTGGACAGAGGGACTCCAGACTATTGACACTTTGCACATATTTCAGCAGAAGACCTGTTACTGATCTCTGTGGCTGTGGACACTGTTGTCCTTCAGTCCCTGCTGGTGTGGCTGGAATGTACCACAGTGTTGGATAAACACTCCCTAAGAGCCAGAAATAAAGCCATCTGCAGATTTTGATAAAAGTTTAAATGTCCACATTGCATCACCATTACAAATGTAAATATGTATTGGCATATAAATGTGGCTAATTAGTGCCTGAAGTAGGTGTGAACTTGCTCTGGATATCAAAAGTTTGGTTTGAATATACCAAAAAAAATAAACAATCTTAATAATTCCCATCTTCAGAAACATAACAGGCACATTCTGCAAATCAGAATATTATTATAAAGGATGTGTGTTATTTCTCTGAATTAAACTAAAGTTGAATTAGATTAACCATAATAATAATATGTCTAAAAACAAGAACAAACATGGAGAACATTTCTCAAATAGGGAAATAACAGATGATTAGCTTTTTATATTTAAGGTTGTGATGAATCATTTTTATTATACATTTTAATATTGCAGTTAAAAATATTAAAAATATTTTGCAAGGTGGGCATCAACTGTTTGTTCTGATATGGAGTTTACACATTTTATGTGTTTGAAATCCTGACGTTGTAGTTATCCCGGTTGCTTGTGTGCCTTTTACAAGACATTTTTCTTCCACTCAGTTTTCCACCTACGTGCTTTGATAAAGTATTTTAACACCTAGCTTCTTTAGCAGTGACTTTTTGTGAAATACTGTCCTTGAAGAGGATGTCACTGTCCAAGACATACCATTTCAGTATTGTAACTTTTTATATATGTCTAAAATTTTACTCTACTTTCTATGTTGCAGGATTTTTGGGTCAAAATGAAAATAAACAAAAAAAAAAAAAAAAACACTCGAATGAAGTTGTGTATAATATTTTCTCAATTTTGATCAAATTACAGAAAATAACATATGATATTGCTATTTGTTGAGCCACACCCTTTATATTATTTATTACTTTGTTTTTTATTTTGTCTGTAATTTCAATATAATTCAAAACAACAAGAGCTATGAAAGTGAATAAATAAAGTTAGAAGATAATTTTGTTTAATGTCATCCTCATTCTGAAATAGCTACAGATTAATTTAAAATATTAATACTGTCAATACAAGCAGTACATTATGACATTTGTCTGGGGTCATGCCTTCACTAAGTTTAGTGCTGTATAAAATTTTTGGTTTTACATAAATTGGTAAAAATCTGTAAACCCTTTTCATTACATGAATATATTTATTTACCATTATCCATCAATTTTGTAGCTTTTGGCATCATTATACACATTTGGCCATTTAAAAAGTGTCTTGTTCCCTTTTTATGTTTCACCATTAATTGTGCTTTAATGCGTTTAATCTCCCAAAGAAAATATAGCAAAACTAAACTGATATGTTACATAGTTTTGGGGCTTTAGCAGTTTTTTCTAACTGTTACTCAGACTTTAAATCCAACGTAGACAGTGTCCTTCTTAGGAATCATAATTCTGTTGTGGAATAGCAACTTTCAGGTTCTCCTAAACGGTGTTAACAAAAACATCATCTCATTTCTCTTCAAAGAATGTGTTAATATGGGAAGATCAAGTGAGGAACTTGTTCTGTGTTGGTGAGTCATTTACTGGTTTCAAAAGTGCCTGAATGAGTGTTGAGCTGTGATTAACAGCCCCTCTCAGAGGCAGAGTCCAGGGACTGTGGTGTGAACGCCATCCTTCAGCAGGTGTAGGCCACAGCAGAGCATATGCCGTCAGGTAACCAAGCTGGTTCGCTCTGCAGAGAATCAACTGTGATCGTTTCCCCGGGCCCTGCTTCTGCTGGGAACTGGTGTCACTCACAAACACCATCTGCCAGAAAATCAGGTGTGCCTGCTTAGAGCATTTATCAGTGGGTCATGGAGTGCTGCCTTTCTACACACCTGCCCAAGAAAATAAAAGGAGATACATTGCATTGCTTTTAATTTTCTTCTCCCTAAGATTCCTCCATGTGTACATAAAGCAGTAAAAGTGCCAGGCACAAGACAGTGCTCCAGGATACCTTTCCCTTTGGTAAAGAGAAAAGACACCTGAAGTGTCTGACGCTAAATTAGCTTTTCAAAGGCAATAATTAGACTTCCACCCTAAAGGTAAATTACCTGCTAACCAAGTGAACCCTGTTCTAATTATAGGATCTTTTCTTTGAGCCATTGCACAGAGCCTTGTTCCTTTCATGAAAATGTAAAACATGCAAAAAAAAAAAAATCCATGTTGAGGTGCTAAAATTTGCAGAGTACAGAGGGTAAATGTGTTCAGCCATCCCATCGCTCTGCAACAACGAGCAGGAAAGCTGATGGATCACTTGCATAACTGCAATAACCTTTCAGAGGATTTGAACAAGATAATTTCATACGGCGACCAGATGGCAGCTTTCGTTCCTTATGTGCATTCTGACAGAGGAGGTTGACTGAGCAACACTGGACGGGTGACAACTAGGTGCTTATCTGTGCTTTGCATATATTTGTAGTTGATGTTGTGACCCTGCAAATTGATTTGTAAGACACAAAGCCAGTGAAAGGATATTGAATATTTACACTCGCCTGGTAATAATACCTATCACGTCTGTGGTAGGGAGGGTATCGATGGCCTTTGGGTCTGAGTAATTTCTCCCATTGTTCTGCAGGGTTGAGAGCCGATGTCTCCCACAAGGCGGCACTGTGGCTCGCAGCAAAGGGGCCGTGGAGATGGGGCCGCATTTGAATTCAACCTGCACCAATAGCCCTGTCACTAATTAATATGTAAATTTGACACTGTTTGTTTGCTGCTGTGTCAAACTTTGATGTGAAGAGTGGCTTCCAGGTTAACAGAGATTTAGTTGAGATTGAGAGCTGGATTCCTGCCTCATATGCCTACCACCCTTTAATCTAACAATTTATTTAAATACATCAACTAATACTGTATGTCTCCGCAGCTTAAAACCTGGGAGACAGGCTAATGATATTTTATTAAGCCAGAGTAATTGAGGATCCCATCCAAATATGTAATTAAACACTTAAGCATAATTACCCAACACAGTAGGAACTCGATTAAATTAATTAAAAAAAACGTCAATACATCAATTTATTTGAATTCCTTTGTTCCTTTTCTACTAGTAATAATTAACATTTTAATTGCTTTAATCTGTGATGAGTAAAAAGAAATGTGTGTTTTATTTGATGCCAGCAATAAAGCAAGAAATTTGAGGAAATGATTATTAATGTTAGCCACATAAAGCTCATAAGCCCTGGAAAAAAAAAAAAAAAACTAAAAATGGAGAATTTCATGAGGTGTACATTCTGTATGTGTGCGGGTGTGTGGGGGTGTGTAGGGGTGAGTGTGTGTGTGCATTAGCTTGGTTGCCTGGGTATATGTTCATTATCAGCAAGCTGCCTGGGTTTGATGCATACCTGGAGAGCAACTTAATATCCTCGGGCCACTACTACATGTCAGGCCAGGAGAAAGATACGCACACAAGACAGAGGAACATCCTCGGCCCCGGTGGAGCCATTTACCTTTCGCCAAGTAGGTTCAAGATATTAATTAAGATAAATCTACCTCAATTCACACATTCTGCCATCTGCCTATTTATCAGAATTATGTTAATCATTTCTGTAGGGCAGAGGAATTATTACCCATTTTGTGGGTAATTTGTATTAACATTTAGAACTAAATAATTTTGCAGTTTGTTCCATATTGAGTCCTTACACTATGACATATTTTTAGTGTGCAGGATAGTAGAATGACAGTACTACTACAAACAATATGGAAATATATCCATTGTAATCAAACACTTCCCCCCATGAGTTATTTATCATGATGCACCTCATATGTTTGAATAGCTTTAAACAAAATAATAATCTTTTGATGATCTGTTCAATCTCTGTGGCTGTGATTTGAAGCGATTCAAGACTCTTTTTTTTGCCATCCTTGTGGCCAATAAATGAGTTAGTTAATTAAACTCAGAGGAGATAATTAAGACGAGATGGCTGCTTGAATCATTCCGGTCATTCTCCCATTATCTGGGGCAAACCGACAGGTGGCACGAGTCTGCAGCAGGTGACAGCTGAGCCAACAAAGCACATGATATGATGGAAGAAGGTGAATTTTGGAGCGTTCCCTGGTGCAGAGCTCTTCAATAGGACCCACATGTCATGCAAATCTACAGTAGATCTGTTGAACCGCTGGACTTGATGTCAGCTCTGAGTTTGTGTCTGCTGGCACGTCCAGGTCAGAGTTAGGGCTCGGACAGAGAGTGGCAGAGCTGAATAAGGGCAGATTGTACTTCTCCACAAGCCAAGGGACTAATGAGGGTGAGGACAGGGCCAGGCAATGCTGTGTGATTAAATTTAGATCTGGTGGGAGATCTTGACCCACGATGGCCTGTGTCTAAGTGACATTTACCCAAGAGAAACAAGCCACAGCTGAGGCTTATTAACCTTTTAAAGATCTAAGTACTACCGCCTCTCTTTATGGCAATTGGATTATTAAACAGACTAAATTCAGAGTGATTTGATCCATCGAGGTCTCTGCAGTGAGGAATACATTTTGGATGATCCACTCTGGGACAATGAGCTCATCCAATCGATGGGAACATTGAGTAAAATTTTAAGAAATATCTTATCAGCTTAACTGCAGACAGGTTCATCAGAAAGTTTGAATTAGTTTCAAAGTTAAGTTTCAAAATTGAAACATAAATGTATCTTTAATATCAAAACATCTGCCATTGCTTGCCAGATGAATAAAAAGCTTTAAAATATTTTTCTCCCCTCAGACTAAACTTCACCCTCAAATAAACATATCTAAAGCTTTTTATTTATTTATTTTTTTTAGATTTCTTAGAATCCCTTAAGAATTCATAATTTTCTGTGGAAAAGCTCCACCTTTAAAATCCTCATCAAAAACCACTAACTTGTGTCACCTAGTCTCCATGACAAACAATAGACACTATTTAAAAGCCAACTAGTTGTAAATGTGTGTAATTCAATAAATATGGACCTTAACAGCAATTATGTGCTTTGATCAAATGAGGGATGAGAAATTGTTTTTTGGCCCCAAAAACTCATGGTGGCTATAGTGTAAAAAAAAAAAAAAGAAAAAAAACACAAATATATAGAAAAGTACCTCTTCCCCACTCATAATTATATGGGAGGATGCTATGATGTTGTAAGGTATGACAACACAGACTCAGATATATCAGGACATTTCAAATGACACATATGCTATTTTATCGCTCTACTCCTGCTGTATGTGTAGGACACCCCAAGGTCCCATCTTGGGGCCCCTCTTATTTAAAATTATTTGCTCCTGCTTGCTCCAATTATAAGAAGAAATAAGATTAGTCACCACAACTATTCACACAATGCACTGCTCTCATGCCACCAGGTGACTATGAACCTATTCAAGCACTGACTAGATGAAGGAACAAATCAGTGTGAGGAAGTGCCATAACAGCTGAACAGAAACAAAAACACAAGTTCAGTTTAGACTGAAAGAGGAACACTCAAGATTAAACAATTTCAGCCATTGAAGCTAGAAACTACGGAACAGGCCCAAAATATGGGTGCAGTGATGGAGCCAGGCCTGCAACTCTAAAGACAAGATTAAAGGACTAATTCCCCAACAATATGAGTTAAAGAAAAATCTCATCTATATGTTTATCCTGAGTCAAATTGACTTCTTCAGGTCTCCCTAAAAACTGAAACAGCCAGCTACAGCCGATCTAGAATGCTGCTTCTCGCATTCGCACCAAAACTTGGAAGATAGAGTATTTCGCCTTAGTTACACTGGCTCAGTGTGATTGTGTTAGCTTAAAAACCACTGAATGGCTTAGCCCCAAAATATACACTTCCACAGACATTCACAGAAACTGCGTACTAAAAGCAGATCTAAATAATACAGATGCACAATGGGCCAGACTAATTTTGATGTATTTTTTATATATTTCACAATTTTCTCAATAACAATTACAAGAGCAATATAATGATTTAAACAAGGAGTGCTGAGTGCACCCATTTCAGGTGTTCATGTTGCAACTCTAAATATTGATTATAAAGCCAGCTCAAAGGTTGTATTGATCACTTTGAGTAATATCTTATGTCTGATAAGTCCTTTATTTGCTCAGACTGTTTAATGTGAAAATGTAAACGGGTGGCTAAACCCAATCACCAATAAGACTAGATTACACAACGCCTGAAACTTCCCTCTTTCTTGCTGTGTTGATGAAGATCCTCATTTAGCGAAAGACGGATACTTTTACAGACTTCTTACAGTCAGTTAAGATGACCGACAAGCACTGGGAACATTAGTTCTGTGCCACAAGTCCCATACATCAACTGTCTTGTGACAAATAAGGGAGGGGATCAACATACTCTGAATGAGCAGACATAATCCCACTGAATGTGGAGTTAAGCCATTTCATAATTAGCAGATTTTCTAATGTATGCCGGGCTTTAATGACCTTTGCAAATGAGAATGGTTGTTTGAATTTCCATCCTTCACATCGTTTTATCCCTGCCATATCTGCCTGATAGAATGAGTGAGCCAGTTGATGATATGCATAAGCTTAATGAACAAGTGCACACACTTCCGAATGGAAACTGCCAGGAAGATTGGAAATGCATTTTCACACCTTGCACATCATCATCATGACCGTAAGTGGTGCCTCTCTGACCCGTTAACAATGCATTTCAAGCCTTTTGCTTCAATTAGGTACACTTCTCAGTCAGATTTCTCATCAAAATGCTATTAGCATACTATAGTTTAGAAGTATACCAGTCATCTAGAATAGCACATCCCTTTACCTGCTGTAAATGACAAAATTATTCTTCATTTAGCAGCAAAAATGGCAGTCATAATGAGCTTAACACTGCTGCTGCAGTTAGATTGATACTATGTATATGTAGACATTTAAATGGAAGCTAAAACCAATATATCAAGGTTTAAAAGAGGTTGTAATCAATATCATTTCATTAACACTGAACAGATGAGTTGAATGTGAAGTGGCCATTTATAACCACAAGCAAATAATTAATACAGGGTTTGCTCAAAACCAAATTTGAATCATCTTTAGAATTTGTTTTGTTTGGTTTTAATAGAAAAGATTTCTGAATGGAAAGGCTGAAACAGTCATTCTCAGCACACACACAGTAGAGCAGGTAAGGAGGCAGAGTCATTATCCTGTAAGTCTACCTGGTCAGACACCACAGGTCACCTACAGGGGTCAAGTGGAGTCCATGTTCAATTGTGTCAGGGCTCTTCAGGCAGCAAAAGACAGACATTAGCAGTTACCTGCTATTTCTTAACAGTGCATGTAATAACTGCAGTACTTACAAGCTCAGCAATTTTTTTTATAAAATATTGGTGCTGAAAATCAAAGGAGGAAAATATAAATTGTACTTTTTAAACAAGAACTAATCACTTAAATGAAGAGTTTCATAGGTTAATTTTCAGAACATCAGAAATGCCAAACTGTCAAAATATCTGCTGAAACGAAGTGAGCAAACATGCCAGAAAATGACATGGAAATCAGAATGTTAAACTGATTCTCAGAGAGAATTTTTCATTATGACGCCAGTGATAAATTTACATCTCCGCTGTTCCACTTCAGGCCTGCATGAAACCTTGTGGTGGGTTCTGCTGAAAGCCACCAGCAGTCATCATGGCTTTAAAACTCTAATCTGTCTGGGATTGCATGTGTGTTAACACAGCTGCAAATGCAGAGAGCAAACACTTCAACAACACTACATAAATGTCTCAGTATCTTAACTAGACAATAAACAGCCTATTCAGTTTTGGGGATTTGCATGAGAAACGTGAGCATTAGCGAGAAGAGACAAGTCGTCTGCCTTTCTGCTGAGGGGAAGCAAGGCTTCCAACATGATCCTTTGTCAGACTGGATGGGATAGACAGACACAAGCTCTCGGTTTTCACAGATCTTGGCTCAGAATGCCATAGATTAGTAATAGCCTGACCACAGAGCTGAAATAAGCTAATTGCTTAATTAGCTGACCCAATTCTATAAGCTTCTTTTAGCATATTAACAGGAGCTATGTAATGAAATAGCGTGGTTACACAGAGGCGGTGTTTGTTTATAGAATTACAATAATGAGGATAAAACAACATATTGTCAATGGTACTTATAAAATTTATGTTCCACAGAAAGAAAGCATTATAATTTTCCATAGAAACACTGGAGGTGGCTTATTTATGTAAAAAGAAAATAGGCCACCTCGGTGTCGTCTGAGGTACAAGCAACAGCCCTCATGCTAATTTGTTACAGACACCAGTTTAATATCTGCTATGTGGGAATTTTTGTTTGTAAATTGTTTTTATTCTGTTAAACAATTAAGACGCATTGAGGGGCAATAGTTTAACTGGCCATTTGAGCAATACTGGACAAACGAAAGATGGGATGGAAAAGAAAAGAAAAATCTTATTAGACTGAATGATGATTGAAATGGATTAATTTACATTTCCTGCATGCATACTTTACATACATGATCTTTGCTCAGCACAGGGAGTTCTGGGCTAAAGAGCAGTATTTGTACGAGATGAACTCATCTATATGCTAATTCATTGGCATGTAGGCCTGCCTGCCTCATTTCTTCCATTCAAGACTGTTTACCTATTAGCTCTCATAGATGCAAAGGGAATTGAAATATTAAAAACCAGAATAAGCTAAGGAATACGGAACATTAGCAGTACATAAGCTGTTATTACATTTATTTTAGAGGGACATTTTTTGCCCTTTGTTTACGATGTGACCATGAGCCAACATTGGTGACATTCCACAAATAAAATAAGCCAATATTTTTGCTTGTGTCTTGTCATGCAGAAAGTCACCGCAAATTTTCGGAAGCTTTTTCAATGATCGGGGCATATATTGGGGGGAAAATAACGCATTTATATTTAAAATTATGTGGCTCAAAAATTGAATATATTCCTATGTAGCATTTCGGCTGTGCATCATGATTCAAGCTCAAAACTTAATTTACACAGATAAACACCAGGCAACCCAAGGAATAAGCAAGTAAGAAAGCTGATCCCCATCTAAAGGCCCAAAGGCCACCAGGGAGCTGCAACAAGGGCTTGGATCTCAAAGCCTCACAGTTATAGTCAAGTTTGCCAAAAGTGAACCTGCAAAAATCAAACAAACAAAAAGCAAAGTCTACAATGTTTTCTGAATTGCTTAGTTTGAGATTGTATTGGGATGCTGCGTACTGGCAAAAAATGGCAGAACAAATGAGTAAATCCTGAAAATAATACCAATACTCACAATTTATTTAAAGTTACCAATTTTTAAACCTCTTGTTCCAACAACTTTGAAGTGACAGAACATGTTCTATCAGAATAGAAAATAAAATAAAAAGAGTTAAGAAAACTTTTTTTCTTGGCATTGCCAAGAAAATGAGAAAGAAATATTTATTGCAACTGAATCTGGCAAGCTGGTCAGACTGTTTTTTTTTGCGGATTTGATTTTGTGTCTCAACCTTTGAAAGCAGATTCCAAGGAAGGAGTCATGAAAGTGTCTGACCAGTCTGTCAGAAAAGCTTCTGATTTGGACCATGTGTGGCCAATCTGAACAAGCCAAAAAGTAAAATGTTTTATTTATAATTTGTATGAATTTGTAAATAAACAAAACATAGTGCCACCAGATTTATGTATTCCTACCTTCATTTTTTAATAAACTTTATTTTTTTGTAAAATTGGTGGTAGAGGGTAGTTACTCAAAGTAAAATAGCCTGCAATGGCAAAGTCAAAGCATGTTTTTAAAACAATATGTAAACAAGCATAAATAAACAAATGTGCCTAACTTTTAGAGACATTCCCGAACTGTCATTCCTCTAAAAGTTGCAGCAACAAAATGCCAATATTGAATTTTCAAGGTAGTTTGAAAACATCTTTTCACATAGAAAAGATATTAAAATATATACAAATCATGGTTGAAATGAAGGATATCAAAAAGAGAAAAAGAAAAAAAAAGGAATGTGGCTTCTTTTATTGGCAACATGGAATGAGTTAGGTAAGATATTTTGGAATAATGTTTCTATTAAGCTTAACTCATCAAGGTCATAACAGATTTTACATTTTGATGGCTCGGGATGCCATTGACATGGAATAGAAAGTTTTGGTTAAATTCAAGAGATTATCAAGGGCATTTTGGTGAAAGCAGGTCTGATGAGATCAGACTTGTTTTGTGATCTCATAAATTTGACCATTTCTTTCAGATTCAAAGTACATATTCTTAAAAACCGGAGCATTTGTATGAGTTGCTGGTTCTGCTGCGGTGATTGACAAGTGGAGACCCAATTAAAATTCTGCTTTGAGTCCCGTTGCAATCTCAGGCCAGCTCTGAACATGTTCTTATATGGAGATGTTTGACAGATCAAGTTAAAAGTGATGACTAAAAGCTAATGTAATTTCCCATGCCCAGGCTGAAAGAGATGTAATCAACCATTTCAGATTTGGCAGGCTGTTGTGTTTAAGAGGATGACAACCTCTTTTCCTTATTGTCTATGTAATTCACCAAAAATTGCCACTTACAGTCGCTAAGAGCCGGACGTTTCATCTCCAAGCTTCCTCTGGTCTTTGCTACTCATCCCATTTCTACTTCCTCCAAAAGTGCCACCACTTCATTAACCTTGCCAGGCATGAGATAAGAGAGGGAGTGCATCAAAGCTGCCTGCTCACAGAGAGAACAGAGCCCTGCATGTCTCCACTACACAGCAGCCATCATGCACACAGGCAGATACACAGTCCACAACTCATCCCGCACACAGAAAAGCTCTTTTGTGTTGCAAACTGTCATTCAGAAATGTTGAGCATGTGCTCGCGCATATAACTTCATTATGCTTTTAAATACAATTCAGTACCAGAGGTTAAGAGCATTTAAATGCAAAACAATTCATTCTGGTCAGAGTCTTATTCAGCAGCACAAAGTGCGCACAGCACTGTCATCTCCCTGACCTGTGCACTTAAAACTTCAAAAGTGAGAAAATTATACAAGAAAAGCATCAAAGCCAACTTCGGGCTTATGAGTAACAGCTCCAGAGTTGCTCAAAGTATGAAAGTAGAAGGGAGAAAATATATTAACTGAGTCACAATATTGTTTTACTTGCACCACATACAAATCTCTCTGGTGCATTTAATCCTTCTACCCACAGTTTCTCAGAAAGGAGGATATAAATTATTTTCCTTTGGTGGAAACGGCAAATCCCTGTCTGGATTCTGTTAAAAGGCTTAAAATGTCACTAAATGCCAAGGCTGAGACTCCTGCTAACACGTAGGTCTTAGAGACAAGATGTTAAAGCGTTGAAAGTTACCTGAAATTGATGAGGTTAATATTCTTATCGCAAGCCGAGGCTTCTGAGAGCATGGATATTGAAAATAGCCAGGTAACCCTTCATATTAGAGGCTATCACGCGGATTAGCAGAATAAACAGCAATTACACATTTCATTGTTTATTGTTGGTAGTATTTAGAAAATGTGGCAAGTCGCATAAATTAAAAGGATTGGGATGCTGAGCAGGGTATTTTCCAGCACCTTTTTTCCCCAGCAAAGACGACAAGAAAATATCCCTGGAAATAAGTCCAAATGCTGGGTTGTAAATGAGTAATTTACCATGAATATCTTCCTTTATCCCTTTACAGCCAAAGGAAATTCCAGACCACATTATATAAGCATGGAAGGGTCTGTCACTGAAATTTGAAATAGAGGACAAAGGGCCACTGAGCAAATAGGTTTTTTAGCCACCATCCTCTGAGTTCCCTGCCAGTGTGAATCAGAGGTAAAATACAGTGCATTAAGTCGACCTCTGAGGCAGCACAGAGGAGGGTAGAGTGAGACATTCTGCTATCTATTAAGACTTGCGTTATGTATATATTGTGTTTTGAAGGAATTTCACTGATCCACAAAACCAGCAGGGAGGGATAAGAGCGAGTCCCTAAGACCATGTGGTAAGAAACTGCAGAGCAGAATCTCTGGCAAGTTGAAAGTTGCTGTGCCGTTAAGGAGGAAAGTCTGGCAGGATCCTGCATGCCCGCTGATAACATGGTTGGATTAAGGATGTTTAAGGGAAGTGAAAATTATTCATTTGAGATGGATGAAAGCTGCACTTGTCAAGTCCTAGCAGTCATGGACTTTATACATTTCATTTCCACTAGCCAGCATGCATAATTTCCCCTCAATGCAAATTTCTACACACACTCACCGAATTTTGTGAGCATATTTACCCCCGCTCTCCCAACGCATTTTCCAACAGTAAATGGATAATCTCCACTCAACAACGCGCCTCAGAAAAAGAAAACAATGCAATTTTGTTTTCAGAAGTGTGAGAATCTCATTTTTGTGCAGGAAGATAAACTTAAATATATTTCATTGAAAATACTGCCTGAATCAAGAGACTTGCTTTTTTTTTTTTTAAAGGCTTGCTTTTCACAATGGTACCCTTTTAAATAAAATGCACACTTATTAACGCAGAATGACTACTTATTCTAAGCCTTGATTTCAGTGCTGGTCTAAGAGACGTGTAACTGACAACTGTGTGCATCTCTCCCTCCCTTTTTCTCTCTATACAAATATTATGATCTCTCTGATGAGAATAAAACCTCTATCCTGAATGGCCAATAAATTAGGAGCACGCTTCTCATTTACTCATCAGAGCTAATGAGGCTGATAAAATTACCTCGAGGATCATAATTACAGGCTAGTGGCAGAGAATCTGGCAAGGGTTGAAATAAGAGGAAGCAAAATCTAGATCATACTGCATGAGGCCGTAAAAACCGTTACACTGACTAAACCTCTAATTATTCATGCATCTTCATTCAAAAAAAAAAAAAAATCAAAATGTATTTTATCAGTATCAACAGTCCTAAAAATGTAAAGGATTAACAATATAAAAATGTGCTCAACAGTTGTAGAGATTCTACCTTAAACTGATTTTTACCACCCTTTCATAAAGATTAAGCACTTCATGGGTAATGGCATATTTTAATGAATGATGGCAGCCTGGACACGAGAGCTCACCTCAGAGGATTCCATTTCATCACACATTCACAGGATGAATTGTTTTACTTATGAATATTAATGTACCTCTAATTTGAGGCTGTTGTTAATGCTTGTCGCTAGGAGCTCGGCAAATCAGGTCCCCATTCCTGTTAAAGTCATGTATTAGACACCCCCACCACCCAAACCCCACCCGACACTAAGCCCTCGCCTTTGATTCTTAATTGCAGAAGTGCAAGCATTTGCAGTAGATGGGGCGCAAAGCTTTAATTAACTCTAATATCACACATTCAGTCTTGACTGTCACCCACATCACGCGTGACGTTTTTTTTTTTTTTTTGTACCAATATCATCCCCAACTCTGCTCAGCTAGAAAAATTTTTGTTCCAAGTTTGTGATCACAATTTCATGCATCTCAAAATGAGAGAAGTGTTGTTAATTTACTGTCATCAGTTTATTGCATCCATTTTAACTTTGATTTTAAAAAGGCTTTATTGAAAGGAAAATGTAATGCCATTTTTAAGTCAACTCTTGGCCTTGATGCATGGAGTTTGGTTCCATACAAGCGTCTCGTTTTTGCATCAAACCGCAACACACTCTTAAAAAGGAAGAAGGGATCACCTTAGTTTAATAATCTGGGTAAAGAGAAAAAAAAGTCACTATGCATAGCGCTCTTAGAAGGATTTTTATTGAATAGATTTCAAGTTTTAAATTATAATAAATAGAAAAGTGTACATACGGTTTAATAGCACCTTTAGGGTGTAAAATTATAAAACATTTTATCACAAACACAGCAAAAAGACATTTTCACAGATGAGCGACTCCACATGTCCTTTGAACATTTTAATAGCTCAGGTATGAAGCCATTCTGATGCAGATATCAGCAAAGAGTAATGTTTAATTAAACCTGGTTTCGAGATAAAATGCTTAATACAACCTATAGTTTGTAAGCCTTTCCTCAGCCATGAGCTACAGCTCTGCCTAATCCTCTTTCACATAATGTTATTGCATCAGCACAGCTGAACACTTTTTGTGGCATTTATAAAATTAGCAAAGAAATTAACTGTCTGTACTGTGGCAAATTGGATTTTCCCAAGTTCTTGCCTTGTGATACTGCATACCCAGGCTGCCACCTACAGTACAGCGGGAGACGAGCCACAGCCTGCAGCAACTCAACATGTGTGGCTCCAGACACACTCGAAGTTAATGAGGAAGACCTTTATTATCCATCCATCCATTTTCTATACACCCTTGTCCCTAGTGGGGTCGGGAGGACCTTTAATATCCTTTAGGTAAATTAGTTAAAATCCATTATTAAATAAATACTTAAATAGTTCAATTTTGAACCAAGACTTTTGAAGGATCATGCACATACAAGAGCAGCCAGACTTTTTTTACTTTAGATTTTAAAATGTTGGTCACAACCTAAAATACAGGATAGTGTTTAACTAAATGAAATGAATATTGTTGAAAATTAAACATCAAATTCTAGTTAGAATATCAATATCCTACATTTCTAAAACAAATTCTTAAATTGTGAAAGGCTTTGGGTGCAGTGTTCTGATAGAACAGATTTTTTTTTTTTTTTTTTAAACAAAGCTTAAAACAATATTTTAACAGTGAAGAATGTGTGAGAAAAATCCTGGAAGGAAAAGACTAAGCCCATCTTTAAAAAAAAAAAAAGAACTGAATGTGAATTTTAAACCGACATTTAACATGTCAACCACTGCTCAATTTTAGTTCATTTCAATTTTATAAACAGGACTTTTGTTTAGAAGAATGTTGAAAAGTTACACATAACATTCCCTTGATTATCATTCAACCTGTCTTTTGCTTCTTCGTTTGAAGATTTTTGAGATGGAGGATTTCCTTTTAGTTTTGCTTTTCTTCACTCCTGTTCTCCCCAGAAAAAAATAAAATGGCTCATTAAGGTGTCTTGTAAAAACAGTATTTTTTGATGGTTAAGTGCTTACCAAGATCTTGCATCATCTTATTCAACTGTTTGTCCTCTTCCACTTCCCTGATGGGGGAAAATAAAAATATGCTCAGATAAACCTACAAAATGCATTTGACAAATTCTTAAACATTCATTTTGTTACCTCAATCTGTCTTCGTCAAGCACCTCCACAATCGCATTTCTACCATCCACAATCTCCATCAGTTGCTGCAGCAGCTTTCTCTCCTTGTGTTGCTCGTCTCTGGACTTCAAGTGATCTGCGATTGGATTTTATAGACAGTCGTGATTCTCATCTTGTTGTGAGGTGTTTTTAAGTCCAGACTCAAACTGTACAAATGGATATTAGCTGGCTTGTTACACACTGACATTTTCACATCGAGTTCGCCTGCATGGAAAAGAGCCGCCTCTCCATGCCTTCAGTCTGTTACGTTTCAAACTAGAAGTATTTCCCTTAACCAAGCAGACTAACCATCCATTTAGTGTATTCTTTATATCTCAAATTCCATAGCCAACTCTTTCAAAATATATTGTATGGTAGATATTTACTTTTCATTTATTTTTAAAATCAAGAAATCAGTAAGACAAGAGAAAACATGTGTACATAGACAAAAATGAGCTTGCCACTACTTTTCTTTTGAAAAGGAGTAGGAAGGTGTTTCTACTTTTAAACAGGAACACTTTCAGGAGCCTATCAAATGTCGGAGCAGTGTGCCCACAGCTTATGGTGACTGGTGATCAAAGCGTTTCATAATTGGGACAAAGGCCTGCCTGGGTGGGAAGCAGGTTAAAAATCTTGGTGATCCTAGTTTTACCCGGCTTTTCCAGCAGCCGCCGAAGTTCTCCCTCCACTCCTGGCTGCTGTTGCTCTAGCTCCTGAGTCCTGGCTCTGCAATAAAATGTTCATTAAGCTGCCAGACATCTTAAATTATGCAGCTTATGTTTACAGTTACAGTTCACAAGTCTGTTTTATTTTTAGCTTTGAAACAAGTTCACATGTATATAAACGCACACACACACATTTAAAAAGTGCATCTATAAAGTATTACTCACAGGTAAACAAGCTCAGTTTCCTTCCTGACATACATCTGTTTTTTGCGAATGAGGTTAAACCAGTCTACCATCAGTGGATCCATTAATATATCCCCTTCTCCCTCTGCAAACAGATTGATATACAAGATGTATTTCAGAAGATATTAATATTCTGGAATTAGTAGTTGTACAATTTACAATCACCAATATGTACACAGCAATTAGGGAGCAGTTCATTTAAAGTACTAAGAGATATTTTAGTTAAAGCTTCCAGTGATTTTTCTTTACTTTTTTTTAATGCCATTCATCCATTCTGGGTGGCTCATACAAGTCAACAGATCTCATTTAAATGTGTCCAACAGGAGTAAAGGAAATCCTGTTGGGACAAATTAAGCATTGAGGTACATCTTCAGAACTGTGCTCTTCAGATGAAAAATGACAGTGACAAAGATTAATGTGAATAAATTTAAAAATGAGCACAAAGAATATATATTTTTTTATAAGCTAATTGGCTTGTTTTGACTAGACATTAACAGGATAGATTTCTGTGAATTTTACATTTGGGACAGAAGTGCTTCACCTTTTGGGATGGAGTTAGAGATGCAAATCTAATAGTCACTTTTGGTAATTTTAGTATTAAACATGTTTTGCAAATAATGCAAAACATTTTTCTGTGAAAGTAATTAGTTCCCTATAAAAGTAATTATATGGCACAGATAATTGTAGAATCTGTGCCATGTGGTTTTTTCCCCACACTTGAGATAAAAATTAAGCCAGTTGGGAGATCAGGTCATTTATAGATCAAAGCCTTAACACTGACTGCAGTTGAACTGGTAGATTAAATAAAATATAATTTGTCCCCCAAAAGAGGTACTTGTCTTAACCCAGAATACATTTGTTTAGTCAATGGTTCCTATGCACTTTGAGAATTCCAGTTTGACTAATTTGATACTCAGTACCAAATCTAGTTAAGATTTTCTGTTGAAACCAACCTTAAAACCAGAAAAGTAATATAAATTGATTGTTGATTCTGTTGCGTGACTCTGTTTTTAAGTTTATGGTGTAAAGCACTTTGAAATGCCTTGTTGCTGAAATGTGCTATACAAATAAAATTTGATTTGATTTTGAAATACAAGTTGACAGAGATAACTGATAGTCTAGAAATACCCTTACAAAACTGACGGCAACCTTCCAACATGCTCACAATTCAAATGACCAAATATATAAAAAGGGGCACAAATTATATTAAATTAAGAAATAAAAAAAAATACAAATAGTTAAAGTAACATACTGTCTTTATATTGAATGGTAACCATAATTGCAATCACTGTGCATAATATCGCAATGGACTGCTTGGACAAGATTTTGTCAAATACCATAAGTCTAGTGGTCAGACATTCACACTTTGTAATGGCCCAGATGGATGGACTCTGCTGCTAATGGGTCACATCTGATGCAGTGACCAGGAAGTTAGAGCTCATAACATAAACCTACAATTCAGCATAAATGCTGAAATGTAATTAGGGATTACCTACAACTGAATACATTTTGTCACCTCCTGAATGACGCACAATAGTGTATGAACCTTTGTGCATCAAATTCCAATATACATTACTTATAGAGAGTTTATACAGCTAGAAAGTTTAATATTTTAATGTTGCAATACCCCAGTCATGTTGACCTTGAGCAAAGCAATCAGGTCCCCCGCTCCCACAACCACAAAGGAGAGACTGCATCTCTGTGGGCTGGCTGTGCCTCTCACCTCATTTGGCAGCAATAACTGTAATAGAGATGGCAGGTAATTTACCCTGCAGACAGTGAGTGAATGTGTGAGGCAATCGGGGCACAACTCTGATATCCCCCTGGGATTCAGAAGTCCACACAAATGTAAAATATATTTGGGTGTATATCATTTGCTGAAAATAAGTGAGTGGTGGCCACTGAGTGGACAGTGGATTATTCAACTCTAAGACCAATGCATGTCTGATTAGAAGACATGAAAAGTGAAGCTCATCTTAAATGCCAGCATAAAAATATTAGATAACAGCATGATACTTAAAGAATAGACCTGAGTGCTAATTGTTGGATGCAATTAATGAACATTTTAGTGAAGTTTCTTTAATAGAAAACATAAAATGGCATCTTCTAAAAGAATCCAACACTGAAAGTGTCTGAGCAGAAAGCTGAAATTCATCCATCCATCCATTTTCTAACACCCTTGTATCTAGTGGGGTCAGGAAGGGTGCTGGTGCCTATCTCCAGCTAATGTTCCAGGTGAGAGTCAGGGTACACCCTGGACAGGTCACCAGTCTGTTGCAGGGTAACACAGAGACAGACAGGACAAACAACCATGCACACACACACACACACACACACACGCCCACGCCCTCACACTTAGTGAGAATTTAGAGAGACCAATTAACCTAACAGTCATGTTTTTGGACTGTGGGAGGAAGCCGGAGAACCCGGAGAGAACCCACGCATGCACAGGGAGAACATGTAAACTCCATGCAGAAAGACCCCGGGCCAGGAATCGAACCCCGGACCTTCTTGCTGCAAGAAAACAGTGTTACCAACTGCTCCACTGTGCAGCCAAAGCTGAAATTATTCTTCTATAAAAACAAGTGCAATAGTTGGAAAAGCCTAACCAACCTTCCTCGTAGCTGCGGAGCTGCTTTTCCAGCTCAACGCCCTCCCTCTCCAGCTGAACCAGGTTCATCTCAATATCATCCAGCTGCTTCTCAATTTGCTCTACCGGAATGTGATGAAACATCCACTGAGTGGAGAGAAAAAAAAAAAGGCAGGATTATTTTAATTATAAATTTTTACTCTTAACCTAAAGAAGCTCCACAATTTTTCACTAAGAATGTAATGAAAGCATATTTGCAGAAGTGTTAATTAATCTCTTAAGATACTTAATGGAGGGAACTTACAGAGGGTGACCTCATTTCAGTCCTGAAGGCGGCGGTGGGTGACAAATACTTTCCCTTTTTAGCAGCTAAGAGGTAGATAAAACAGGATTAGATGGTCCTTTCATGCCAGCTTTTCAGACAGCATTGTCAAAATTGACTTACAAAAACTCAAGATCTACACACTGTCTGGCTTTGATCATTTTTAAAAGCAAGTGGAAACCAACCTGAAGGATTCTCGAGAATGTCTAAAGCAGTTGTTGAATTAATAGATTCCACAGCTGGAGGTCTGAGTGGGGATTTCACAGGTGAGCAACTACCTTGTTTTAAGCCTAAGACGAAGAACAGAAGGTTTTACACATTTTAGATTGGCAGTTCAGAAGTTCAGCTTGCAAGAGATTCATCTCAGTAACATTTACATCTGCCTATGCTCATGATGGAACAGATGTTCCTTTTGTACCACTCTTCGGTTCACACCACTAGTTGAAACTACAAGTCAACTGGCAACATTTTAGGAAAATTTGAGTAGATGTTTGTGTTTCTCTGATAAAAATCTGATCTTCTGCCTTTAATGTAGCCGTTTTAATATCTGCACTGCATTATTCTTACTTGTAACTTAAAGGTTCATTAGACTGAATATGCAAAACAATTTAACCTTTGCATGTTCTGACATGGCTCATAACACCCACTTTGATTTTAGAGGTGCTAGACAAGAAATACCGACCATGTACAATAGAGTGCATTGCCCGTTAGAAAAATGTTAATTTTTTTTCCTCCAATTTGCATGTGATAATAGGATAAAATCCACATCAGATCCAAGACAATGTACTTAAGTTTATTTGAACGTAGACTTGTGGTGCAATAAAAAAAAAAGAAAAGAAAAAAGAAAAAAAGGTTCTGATGTCACAGAATACTGCTGTTATGTTTAACTACACAGGATTTCAGGTGATGTTCATGTTGTTATAATTGATTTGAAGTTTTCATTTTAAAATTAACATGATTGCATAAGTTTTCCAGAGGCTGTTTAAAGTCATTTAATTACAGTAGCATTGACTCAATGAAGCTGTATATTGAAATCAATTACACCTGAACTGAACTGCATGTAAATGGATAAAACCACAATTATATCAGACTGCAATGAATGTGACAAATTTGAATCAGGCAAAATAATCTGAATGCCTCAAAGTGACATCAATTGTGAATTGGTACTACATAAACAATAAAATCTAAAATGTATCAAAAACACAACATCTGTTATAATTGCTTAATGTAATCATTATGCAAACAAAAGTCTCACCGACGCTTTCACAAATAGGCAGGGGCTTCCTGGGATTGACTTCCTTTAAGCACGTGGATTCATACAGACCAAGGGCAACTGGAGGTAGTGCAGGTGTCTGACCTGCAGGAGGCCTTGTTGCACTAATGGGAACGTTACATGAAGTTGTGGTTGTGTAGCAAAGTAAAGGATGTTCAGGTTGATGAGCTCTACAGAACAGAAACAGTTAAAAAAATTAAACAGTTCAACAAAATCCAAAAAACAACAAATGCTTTAAAGTTTTTAAAGAATGGAAAACAGATTAGACTACCTCACCTTGTATTTTGTAATGTTAAAATGATGTAAAGAGTGATGAAACATTGAATAAAGAGGTTAAAATTAAGAGTTAGCGTAGAGACAGTCAGGCCAGGCACTCCTTGGGGCTTGTTAAGATGGGAGACAGAGCAAGCGGCTGAACTCTGAGCCAGTCAACAAGAGGAATGGAGAAAATTCGGCGAGTCTGCATTCTAGAGAGTGAATAAGCTGAGAGATCAGACACATAAATTCTTCCAAGACTTAGTTCACTAATGCGACCCCTGGACTTGTGTCTGAACTAATTAGCATTAGTGAATATTAATATACTTGCAAATACTTACTTTAATCCTTGCTCATCTTTCTCTGGTGTGAGATTTGTTTGCCACTCCTGGTAGATGGGACCTGTAGAAACAATGACAGAAAAAAAAAAATGATTAAAAAGCAAACATGTCATTAAAACAGCCCGTCTATACGGTCAGAAGTAAACTGTTTTTGAAAAAAACAAAAAAAACAAACAAAAAAAAACTGTAGTATAGAGTCATCTACAGGCAGCACTACAAATTACAACTAACAGAATACCTGCCACACACCGTTACTACATGTGCAATAAAGGAAAACAAAATGATTTAGCATATCCCCTTCTGAGCCACCAGACCTAAAGTATCATATTAAGTATGATAGCTCTTAAAAATTTTGACTATTGCCATCATCTCAAGTCTATATCTTTGAAACTGTCACGCTTGCAATGATTTTGTTTTGTTTCCCGCCCCCCCAGCAGCTAGCGTCTTGAAATCTCACTCAAGAGACTGACGAATCATCTACACAAAGATTCCCCGAAAGAGAACCAAACAACAGTTTGTAATTTGCAGGATTCTCAGGGGACACATAACTAAGCAGGTAATTTTCAAGTCCAAAAGACTTGTCGCTGTAAAAAAATTGTAATATTAAAAGAGCTCTGATAGCATTCACAATTAAATCCAACAATTATGTGCCAGTCTTCAAACCCACTGACAACTATTCACATGCATCCATTCCAAGAGAATGACAGTTCAATAAAAGTTCATTAGTTTGAGACAGAAATGTCAGCTAGAAGCCTGCCAAATGCTCTGGCTGTGTAAAATGGGGCAGGAATGACAAAAGAGCTTTGTTTTCTATAAATGTCTGAGGCAGACAGAAAGAATGAGGTTGAGGTGGGGGTGTTGGCAACATGTCAAATAGTGGATCAAGAACAAGTAAACTGAAATTGCATGGAGCGTACCTTTGGCCGTTGTGTGTACCACTGTTGGCCTGGAGTTGTCCTTGTTGATAGTCTTCAGACATTGTGATTCCTCATTGTTTGCTTGGCTGGTACCGGTTTGTCTTTCCTGGTTTCCCACTGCGTCTTGGTTGCCTTTATTCTTCCTCAAACCAGGGAAGTCTTTTGAAACTGGGTCAATGCAAAATCTACAAAGGCAAAAAAATCCTCACAATCAAATAAAGTCCATATTTATAGAAACAGACTTTATTGTAGTGATACTTGCCGACTTTCTGCAGATCTGATAGTGAACAGGTTCTTGTTGTTATTGTTGCAGTTTTCCCCACCTAGTTTCTTTCCGATCATCTGCTTAGCCTTGTTTCCATCACCAGAACTCAGACGGACCTTTGGATTTCCCGAGGACATGATGGGCTTCTCATTTCCAGTTACTGCAACTTGCGGCACAGTTTGGAAAAACCTCTGTCGGGCTGCCTGAGTCTTCTGTGCTGAGGCTGTCCAAGACTGGGAATTCGGAGGACGACTTAATGACTTTGGCACAGCATTGATTGGGGCTGATAGCACAGAGGATTCAGTTGGTGGTGCCAGAAGAGTCTTTGCAGCACAGTCTGGTGGCACAGCCGAATTGCATGATCCAGTTGCATTCAAGAGGTAGGTTTTGGAACTGTTCTCATGGGTGTTACAGACAAACGTGCCTGAATTTTTCCCAGGTTTGTAACTGCCTGTATGAAGTATGCAGGAGCACTCAGTGCACCTAAGGAAAGTTAGTATTTATGTTACAAATGGAAAAAAAATATACATTACAAAAAACATTTCCTATAATAGACTTTCCTTACTTGAAACAGCTTCTGTGGTAGAGTTTTCCTTCTACGAAGTGTCTCTGCACCAGATGGACGTGGCTCTTGCATGCGACACATTTGCTGTTAAGAGTTCCAGTCTTATTTACATTGTCAGCCAAAACCACCCTCTGGAAAAAAAAAAAAACTCAAATGAAAAAAACTGTAATCTATTATCTGATAATCAATTAAAAGACAAACAAAACTAACCTCGGCAGCAACTCCATCCACCTTTGGTGATTTGCGAGCAGTGGCAGTGGAAGGTAAACAGTTCTCCTCGCCAGATTTAGACTCCAACATTTTGGCAACCACTGGTTGATTTTTCTTCTCTGATGGCTCTTCTTTGGAGCCCTCTGCTGGCCTTTTGACTCCACCAACTAAGGAGAAGCTACACTTTATTAAAGAGAAAGATGCACTCCAACAAAATGTCTATAGGACCAATGTTTGACATTTTTTTATGGAGCAAAGAATTTCCAAGGAAAAGATACCCACTAGGAGGTCGTCCTTTGAAGTAGTTGTAGTACTGAGACACATAAGTTAGAACGCTCAGCCTATCAGGGATCTTTAAAGCCACCATGTCTTCAGCATCTAACAAAGCTGGAATGCCCAACTTCTCTTCTGCAACTTGAAAGGCCTTAAGAAAAAAAATGATGCAAAAGTAATGTACGAGCCAGTCTAGCCACACAACACAAAAACAGATACTGCAAGACTTTATCATAGCAATGAATAATTATTTCAGTAAGTTGTACATATAACAATGTGACTTTAAATAGAGTGAGAGCATTCTGTACTAAGGTTCAGAAAGGTCAAAAAAGTGATGAATAATGAATGCAACTTCCTGCCAGCTTGTGGGGAATTGTACCAGGGCATTGTTCATTATCAGTCTAGACAGAGCTGCTTTGTAACAACTAAAGGAGGCAAAGCTACCTTTACCACATGCAACTGACAAATTTTTGACTCAAGATAAAAAAAAATACCATAAGCAACATGATACGGTTCATGAAATATAGAAGAGTGTAAATTACTTCACTCATGTTTCAGCACAGGGGGGGTATTAACAGAAGTTTAAAACTTAGCCTAATCAAACATTCTACTCCCTGGCCTCAAATTGGTTTGTCTTGCGGCACTGAAGAGTACAGAGAGATCCATCATGATGTGGATCGAATAGCAGATGACAGCAAGCTTCATTCAAAATGAATAGGTTGGACAGCCATTCCCCTGAGATCAGGTTGTTTTGCTGACTGCCAGGATCATCCAGGACAGCAAGGAAGTAATACAAAGAGTAGTACTCTGCAGGAGACCCAACTCTCAGAGGAAGCCGCTACGATGGTATAAACAAATAAACAACCTTTCTGCTGGCATCACCCACAGGTTAGCCAAATAAATGAGCTTTAGTATATAAATGCAGGAAAATCTGAAGTGAAAATGTAGACTGTGCTATTAAAAATGTACTAACAGCTAAATATTAAACCACCAACAGAAATGCCAGGGACAGAACAAATATTGCCCACTTACTGCCTGTGCAGTCATGCATCCAGGTTGAATAAAAATTTGTATTTTTGAACACATCGTAGGTTTGCTTCAGTTTAAAATTTGCTTCATTTTGTAAACTAAATCTTGATCAACTTCACGTCTTACCAGTCTATTGTTTTCAAACACATCCTCCTTTTTTAGTGAGTCATAATCTCTGAGGGAAAGAAAACAACAAAACAAATGAATTACAGAGAGGTTACACAGATGTGAAAACTTAATTAAAACTAGTAAAGATTTTTTTTTATAACGTTTTATCTTCAGGACAGCTCAACAACCCATTCAGTTGTGGGGTGTAGCAGAACGTCTTCGTACAAGACAAAATAAAGAAATAATCCAATTTGACTCATACTTACATGAGATCCGGTCTGTATTTGTGTATAAGAGCACAAAACGCCAGTCCGTTCCTGAATGAAGTCGTCATGTTAGTGACAGCAACATCTCTGTAACCATCACACTGAATTTTACACCACTGCTCCAGCGCCTTGATGGCTGCCATGCTTCCAGCAATGCGGTTTCCTCAGACTCAGAGCAGACTTAAACGACGGAGCTTTGAGCGTTTGTGGTGGAGGCAAAGGAAAGGGGAGTTTTAAAAAAAACAAAGTTTCCGTGCTCGGAGGTTTGACCGTGAACTGCGCCGCTGCAGCTGCGTCCTGTTTCCTTCGCTTTTACTCTGACTAGCCGCTGACTCTCCGGGAAGAGTTTCTGCTGGTAGTGGTGTGGCTTTCTCAGCTCATTACACTAATTGGCATAGGCATGGTAGTCCGTCATTCACAGCAGCTGATTAAAACTCGCCCTAAAATGAGCTAAAAAAAAAAAGAATAACGTTCTTTTAATGATATATGGACTTTTCCGCGTAACTGCTGAATGTTTTTATGTATGTAATTGACTTTGTTCAATCTAAAACCAACACAAAGCGGAGCAGACATGAATTAATATAATTTTTGCAGCATAGCTGGAGTTCATTGCGTTGGAACTTCAACATTTAGGGGTTGTTACAATTTCTAACAGCCTTATTATTGGAAAGATGTTTTGTCTTCTGAGGCAAGACAAGGCAAGGTATTCATGTTTAGAATAATGTAGTTTACAGGAAAGTAAAGGAACAAAAAAATACATCGATAACAAGAAGTTAATCAAATGAATCAGAACATGTAAGCATCTTATGAAAAGGAAAATGTAAAATACATTTTGTAAACCACTTATCTTCATCTTTTATGAAAGTAATTAGCCTATTGAAAAGCTGTTGTAAACAATAATGTTTTAATTCCTGTTTTAGAGAAGGCAACAGTTCTTTTGTCTCTGACCTGATTAGATATTTCATATCCAATAAGCACCACTGAAATGCATTTAGTTTTAGGGTAATTAATTTTAAATTGTATGTTAATACAAACTTGGATGTTTTCTCGCTATGGACACATTTAGTAATTAGGGATTGTGCATAGATATTCAGTGAAAGTATCCCTAAGAATGAAGCCTTGTGGAACTCCACACATGTTCTTTGCTTGCATGATTTATAATTGCCAAATGGCACAAACTACTCACAGAAGAGCTAAACCAACCTCACATAATTTGGGTCAAATATGAGAAAATTCACATTTGTGTGACGAAATACTGTCTGGGTAATGATAATTCAGCTTAGTTCCTACCAGATCAGTTCACAAGTTTTAATTGTTCCGACAAAATGATCTGTTTGTTTGCTCATCAGAGCAAAACACTTCATTTTCATAAAGATTAAACTGATTTTTCTTTTTTTTTTTTTTTGCATAGAGATAGTGGAGTTATACATTCACCATTATTGTACTTGTAAAGTAGGTTAGCATTTTATAACTAGTCCAGCTGTTTTTGCACCTCTTCATATATTATCATATCTTAAATTGCATAAATAAGAAAAAAACTGTTATAATAATGCTTATATTACAAGTGTGGTATATAAACATTATAGAGGATATAAAAAGGCTAGAATAGGGGCAGATTCATTCCACATTAACATGAAATAAAAAACCTGGATCTAACCCATTTAGAAAAGCAAAATATGACCCACTGATCTTGTCAGACAGAGTTCAAACTTCTGAATCAGGGAATGTAATTAGTGTGAGACCAGAGCTTAATTTGAGTCTATAAAATGTGAGCAACCCAGACTGACCTCATTCACTCAAAAACTGTCACTACTATAAGTTATTTTCTATTGTACCACATTTAGACAATGGCTGCTAAAGCAAATAGTTTTACATTGCCAAGAAAGATATAACCTACTTGATTTTGTATGTTTATTTTAAGTGAATGTAAATATTGCAGATTGACCTAAACCTCATCTCTTCTGCTTGTGGGAGCGTCTTAATGCCCAGAAGGGGGCAGTATCTCACTGCACTGTTTGAGGACTTTCCTAAAGATGTCTCTTTAAAGAAGATTCAAACTAGAATCAGCAAAGCAAATCTTCAAAAGAAGTGCCTTTTTTTCTTGCTTATTCTTTTATCCTATCTAAAGTATCACTTTTTAAAAAAAGACTCAATACTGGTGTAATTCTGAGATGCAGTCTGTGGTTCTGAAGTCAAATAAAATATTAGATGTAATTTGGCATTTATTTAAGGGTAAAATCAGACTTATCGTCTATAGTTCTACAGGTGTTTTTGAAAAGTGTGGAATTAACAATAAAGACAAGAATAAGAACCTAATTGCTTTAAAGCTCCTGGAATAGTCAGTCATCTGTGTACTTTATCTGTTCAATAGGACCAGGACTCATGATTTCATTTTTTAGCTATTTCCACCTTTACCTGACAGGACTGTGTTCTTACATGCAGACATCCTGGCTGTAACCTAAGAGGTCAGGGATGTCATTAGTGAACTCATTTAGAAATTACTTGACTGTATCCTATTTTTGCATTGCTCTGATGTTAGCATTTGTCATTTCTCATTGTTATCTGATAGAGCTTCAGCACAGTGGAGCGTTCCATTAACATATCATCAATCACATTTAAGATGTGCTGAAAACTGCATTCAGAGACAAGAGTGCAAATAAAATGACCAGATTTTAAATAAAGTGGAGAATTTTATAACCTCTTTCTACAGATGCAATTGTGATATGTTACAATGAAAATACAAACTGAAAGAAACAGTGGTGCCATGACGACAGGCCGGAGAGTGTAGTGAGGGATGGTTTATGGTTTGTGCCCCTTATGTTTACCTACAGTGCCCTCTGAACACTCTCTACACAACCACGCACACACACGTAAACACACCTCACCACTAACAAGACATTTCTATTGCATATCATGTTTTTTTCAAATGTTAATTAAAGTAAAAAGATTGTTAAGTAATTGCAGAATTTTTTTTTATAAATATTGTGAGTTTTTGTCCTTCACAAGTTAATATAAATAAATAAATAAAATAAAAGTTTTGGTTTTGGTGAGCCACACAAAGCTTTTTAGTGGTTCCCATCAGTATAACACTTCAGTTTTAGCTCTGATTTTGGTCAGCGTTAAAATTGAAAAAAATCTATGCAACAATTTGCACTCTTTTAAAAAAAATTTTTTGGTTGACTTTGGTCCATTTGAATTTTTTTTCTGGGACAATAACATAAAAGCTCAAAATTTTGTTTAGTTCTCAATAAATGTACCAAATACAATGAAAAGAATCAAAGAATTTTAATTGTTCTACTTCTTTTAGTACATAATATCTTTATGAGAATTATTGTCACATTATTTCTTCATCACAAGCGTGTATATGCAGAAACCTCCACACTAAATGTAAGAATTAAAACTACACAAATCTGAATTGCTTTGCACTTTTAATGGAGTTAGATATCAAAAGAAAAATAATTAAAAACTATCTTATTTGGCGACTAATTCTAGGGAGTTAAAATTTATATTTTATTCAGTATCATTCAATGTGTTTTTAGGGAATGAATGTCAAAAGAAGAATTTTAACAAGAAAAAAATATGGATACATTCAAATCTTTCTGAGCAAAAATATACTTATTTTAAACTTTAAGTTATTTTTAGTATAAATTTATTCACAAAGTTAATAGAGGTTAAATGCTTTCTATATATGAATTAAGAGTAAAAAAAAATAAAATTTACACAACATTTTATATGGTAAAATATCTGATAAGTAATGATTTCGTAGAAATTATACATTTAATATAATTTATTTCGTCAATGGTCTGTTATTTAAGGCAAAGTGACGACATGTTTGCCAAGACGTTCACACAGTTCAGTACACTAATGGTGTCCAGAGTTTTTCTGTATAAACAGGAAGAAGGAACATTGTTAGTCACTGGGAATGACATCGGTTTCCTGCGTTTGTCCCTGTAAGTCACTGCCTGACATGTTTACAGTGTTATGAATCTCAGCCTCATGCTCTCTGGCTTTGGCCCGCAGCTTAGCGATGCTGCAGGAGCGGAGCTCCTCTGAGCTGTGCCCCTCCGGGCTCTCCCACTTCCCCAACCTCAGGGTCATGGGCTGCTTCCGTACGCTCGGCACAGAAGCTGATGCTTTTGTCCATGGGTAGATCTCTTCTTCCTGCTGTCTCTCCCAAGCCTCACTGTTGCAACTTTCTCTCTGTGTGAATTCTTGGCTCCTCTGTTCACTTATGCCGTCGTCTCCTTTCATGAGAGGCCGAGCAAGCTGGCTTTGGATTTTTAACTGCCGCCTCATCTTGGCTCGACGGTTCTGAAACCAAACCTTCGAGCAAATGAAAGAAAATATATGGGCAGACATAAAATGTGAGAAAATTTTGATTTTTTTTAGAACTTCACATTCATTGACATGACACTAAAGTATTAAATTTCACAATTTTTTGAATTGCATAACCTTTAAAGTTGATTTCTTGAAAGAAAATCTGAAATTCTATTATTCTAAAAGCCTGGTAATTGTCCATTTAAATATACAGTAATTTGTATAAAGTGAAAATAAATATGGAAGCTGTATTTAAAAATTAAAAATATCCAGTGCTATTCAAGAAGACACTTTTTACCTTTTTGAGTTTTGCCTTACCTCATGCTACCAAGACTTTATTTCAAGAGAAAAATAAGTGTTTAATTGTCCAAAATGAAGGTGTAGAATGAATACAGTTAAACATAGTGCTAAGCTTGGAAATGTGGCTATTTTGAATTGTGTATTGTCTCCGATAATAATGTGTAAAACTTTGTTTTGTCACGCAGGAGGCACACATTTTTAAAAGTTCAAGTTCTTAAAAAACAATTAAATAAAATCTAAAATAAAGTGATTGAATAAGGCAATAATATCCCTTATTCTGAATGGTTTTGACAGAATAGTAAAAGCGGGAATAAAAAAGCTTCATGTGCAGCCTGGCTCTGAAATGTTCACCACTTATATGATCGTGAAACAGTTCCAGCAGATATTCAGAGCACCACTTACCTGAACTCTGGCCTCGATCAGATCCAGTCGGAGGGCCAGGGCCTCCCTCAAAAAGACATCTGGGTAGTGTGTTGTTTTGAAAGCCTTCTCCAGCTCCTCCAGCTGCCAGCTGCTGTAGTTGGCTCGTGCACGGCGTTGCTTCACTGGCCTCTGTTCATCTGGAAAGTACGGGACAAGCACCAATTAGACAACTGCCAACGGGTGACGGGGAACTAATGGCCCTAGATTGGATAATTAGTGCTGCAATCACTAGACTCACATTAACACTGCTTGATAATTGATTGTTAGTTACGAGCTGTTAGACAGTCTTTTGTAAACATTTACACTCATCCTCACAGACTGTCTTAAAAGCTGTGGGTACCAGTTCGGGCTGCGCTCTATCTCAGTAAGTCCAAAACCACATAAACAGAATTATTTTTGGCCAAATTAACTGAGATTAGAACTCACCTTCGCTCTCTGCTAGTGGTCCTATCCCAACCGCCTGTGTAGCCAGCAGTAAAGATTCTTTGCAAGCCTCTGGCTGAAGATAATTCCTCAGGGATTCGTAGCTAAAAAAGGGCCCAGGAATCAGGAACTGAGGTGGCGTGCTCAGCCTGGCTGGGAAAGCAGGGAAAAAGTGAGCTGCAGGAGAATGAAAAACTGCAGGGAAGAGTGTGGACACCATTTGGCTTGGGCTAAACATGTCCTCTTGATTAAGATTAATTTTTGACGATGTTCCTCAGATAAGGACCAGGGTGACTTCTAGTGGGATACTGTTTGAATGGCGACATGCATCCCAGCATCCACGGTAAAAAAAAAGTATAACTGCAAAGATGTATCCACCTTGCTACAGGCGCTGCTGCTGCTATATGTGGCAGTGGCACTCAGTGCAGGTAGAAGGTGTTGCTTAAAAAGTGAAGGTAGAGTTTGAGAAGGAGGTGGTCTCACCTTGGCTTCCCCCTCCTACCTGGTCACATTAAACCAAACAGGGCTTATTTTATGGGAATGGATTTTATTTTACCTCTTAAATACCGTCACACCACTCATACTTGCTTTATTTGTTGTAGCTTTTCCAACAACATAAATCCTACAATCTTTTTCTGACGTATAGTGTATGCTCCTCGTTCTCAGACTTCATCTGGGACAAGTTGAAACATCTTTGGCTTCTGAAGTGTCAGTGAGTAACACCAAAGGCAGCATGACCAACCAAGAAGCTATCCAAGCCATCACCTGGCCAGCTTAGACCGTGTAAAGAACCATAAAACAAACCACTGCAACAGAGAAGTCATGAAAACTGTTGCTCTGTCCTGTGGGATAAAAGGCAAACAGAAGAGCAGCAGACCCTGAAAAACAGGTCCCAAACAAACACACCTCGGAGTTTGTCAGCTGTTTTTAATCTTTGCCGGTATTCTGTTTGTCCTGAACCTTTTCATCTTCATGCATCTGCATATTTGCATAACTTTTCCAACATTCAGTGCTATATTTCATTCAAATTCAGGTGATGTTCTCATTTAAACTGTCCAATTACTATATATTTTTTTAAATTACTAAAACTTTTGGTACCACATAGCTTCATCACACATACACAGTGGTGCTTCTTGCACAAACTGTGTTTTGGGCAAGCCCCGCTTTTCCGCCTCCCCCACACAAAAATAAACACACACTCACTCCCATGACAAAAATCAGCTTCTCCAACATGCAACATGTCAGAAAGATTAAGAACTAGAAAAAAAAATGATATTAAGAACAGTAAATATGTAGGGGAAATTATTTTCACATTTAGAATGAAGGTTAATAAGTCTAGAATCTATGAAATAGAATTCTTAAAAAAGGAAGATTTTGAACTTCATGGTTAAATTCAAAAATGCCATCCAGGCTCCATAGGAAACACAGAAATAACTGCAGGGACATTGTTATTATTTTCCATTCAGTGGATTCTCTGAATAAGCAACTTCTAATTTGTTTGGGGTAAAACTGATAGGATTCTGTCTCCCCTTGACAGCACCACCCTGGGCAAAAAGCCACATCACCTACATCAAAATGTTACATCAAGTTCATATAATCAATGTTTCCTGAGATATGATGTATTCAGAAGAACATAAACATGACTGTCTACAGAAGACACATCCAAGCTGTTAAGATTCATTGAAGCATGCAACATTACTTCATGTAAAGAATGAATTTTGATTATCTGAATAACCTTTCAAGTTGCTGGTGTCAATCTCAAGAGATGATTGGGTGAGAGGCAGGGTACATCCTGCACCGCTCTTCTATCAAAGAGCAACACAGAGAAAGCACAACCATATGTGTAGAATGACCAGTCGACCTATCAGACATGCAATCAAGCAAACTGCATATAGAGGGACCGTGAAGTTTCCTGTTGCACTTTCAGTGCAAATAGCTGTACCACTGTGTAGCTACAAAACAGCATGAAGAGTGGAAGATAAGTTTTTCTTGTCTCTGTTCTTATTGTGATGTTATCTCAAGAGAATTAAATGCTATGATACCATTGTAAGCGTTATTATTTACAAAAACCTTTTTTACCTACTTGAGTACCTACTTGTTAAGTCTGGCAGAGCTGTTGTGGAAATCCCTTTAGCAATTTTTCACAGATTTTCTTTTTACTGGTGTAATATCTTTTTACCTGTTTGATAGCTAACATAATTATGATTAAATTAATTGGTTTTTCTCAACTACATTGAACATTTTCCTATTAAATATAGTGCATTAGTGTTTTTTCCAAGAGAAAAATGTTCTGAAATTGATCAAGCTGTATGAGAGAAACAAAACTGAGTTTTGATCATCATCCAGCTGTCATACACAACTTTTTTATTTGTAATAAAGTGTTGCCTAACACAGGAAGAATGTTTCCATGTCTACACCTCGGCACATTAACAGTCAGGACAGGAAGATTATTAACACTTTTTTCATCTCTGAGCGAGACAGCTGCAGCTTAGCGCTGACGGATCTCTGATGAGACGATGAGCTCTGTCTGTGTGAATTAAACCCAGGTGTGTCAATTAATCCAGAGACACAAATCAGGAAACAACACACCTCGCTGAGTGCTCAGATGATGAGGGAAACATCCAGCTGTCGGTGTTGTCACCAATAAAACAGGCAACTTAAGGTGGCTTTGATCAGAGAGGCAGCTGGCCAGAGCTCCAGTGAGTCACAGGATGGTCGGTCCTCTGTAGGTAGCGAAAGGCTTGAAACTCCATCACCTGTGTGGCCCTTTCATCTGCACCTGCTCAAACACCAAACTGATGCCTCAGTGGAGGAAATAAGCTGCAGAGCAGTTTGTGTTTCTTCAAATCTTTAGTTGAAACTAAAAGCTGAGGCTGGTTGATGCTGAGTGATTGATTTCTTTTCAGCATTTACCTGGTATTCTTAAGATTTTTTTTTTCCTTTGTAGAAAGTCTGGACTAATTTGAGATGTTATAGATTTATGAGGGCTGCACACTGTTGCCTTACAACAAGAAGGTTCTGGGTTTGATTCCCGGCGCCAGGACTTTCTGCATGGAGTTTGCATGTTCTCCCTGTGCATGCAAGGGTTCTCTCCAGGTACTCTGGCTTCCTCCCACAGTTCAGAAACATGTCAGGTTAATTGGTTTCTCTAAATTGTCCCTGCGACCTGTTCCCTGCCTCTCGCCCGGAAAGTTAGCTGGAGATAGGCACCAGCTAACGTTCCCCAAGTCGCTCATGGATGACTTAGGGATATCTGGTTTAAAATTAAATCCACCTCTGAGGTCTTTTAATGGCCATTGATTTGGATAATCCATCCATCCATTTTCTGTTCACCCTTGTCCCTTAATGGGGTCGGGAGGGGTGCTGGTGCCTATCTCCAGCTACGTTC
>CAEGAE010081582.1:0-28574 GCA_903067095.1 Girardinus metallicus | reverse complement strand
TATATATATATATATATATACATATATATATATATATATATATATACAACAATGGTATCAATTTAAAAAATAAACTTGATGTATGTTGTTTTTTCTTCATGTCTTATTCTTAATACATCAAGATGACACTAATAAGACTTTCAAGCTTTCTGCTTCTTCAATTCAAGATTAAGGACAAACCACAACCCACGTCTAGCAATCTATTAGAGACCCGCTTGATGTAAAAAGTAGTGGTGGCTTTGGATCGTGTGAGGTTGTTGGTGACATCATGGTGTCTCACTCATATTCCATCTCTGGCTACTTCTATCACATGCGCTCTCGTGTCACGCAGCATCGCTGTATGAAGCGTCTGTCTGCTGGTGCTGATAGGGCAACATGTGGTTTCACCGCGACACTAATCTATCGTGCATGTGGTGTGTGGGACTCATCGACAGACCCTCAATACGTCTCTGGTAGGAAGTACAATCACTCTACAGACTTCCTCCCCCTCCGGGCTATCAGCATGTACAGCTCACATTTAGTAGTGATGCACCCTCACACACACACACGCACGCGCACCCCTGCACAATCCCCTATGGCAGCTGTGACTCAACATCTTAGTAATCAACCACAAAAACCCACACTGTGCAGCACTTTTAGACCAGCAGAGTTAAAAAGGCAAGAATTTTGGAGACGGAGGCAAGAGGAGCCACACGTCACAGCGAGTGGCACACCTGTAGTGATGAACGCTGGCAAAGCGTGGCTACGGACCACACCCAGTGTGTCGTGACTCATCAGCCATCCCCCTCCTCTGTCGTCCATCCACGAGAACAGACAGGAGGGGATGGCAGAGAGATTCAGAGACAGATAGGAAGGGAGGGGAAATCATAAAATAAAAGAACTAATAGAGGGAGGGAGCGGTCACACTGAGAAGCAGAGAGAGCAACAGGCTGATGGAGGCACTGTGGGTGGGACTCACCAGCTCGACCGAACCATAGTGTTTCCTGCTGAAGTCTCCACGCCTGCAGCCCAGGTCCTCTGAGGCGGAGCTGGAACACAAACGTATGGTCAGACACATGGCCTACATCACACCACACACACACACACCACAGAAACAGAGTGACATCACTCATACACAAGTGGCAGCTGAAGCATTTGATTTTCCTTTAACCTCACTTCTCACACCCTGACTACTTGTTCACTGGCATTTCGTTCTAACTAACCCTGCGCTCGTTCCCTTCCGCTTTCCTCCCGTCCTTCCTGAGCGCGTCTTCATCGGTGTGTTGGAGCTGCCGCTGGTGGCATGGTGACTGGCCAGAAGCAGCAGCCAACCCACTGCTGATTGAGATGTCGGCCCTGATTGAATTAGGCCCCGTTGATAGATTGGGGGCAGCTAGCTGATGGTTAAAGCACCAAGATGCACACAGTTTTGAAGTTACAGTTGCAATTTGACCTCAGTAAAGCGAAGATATTGCACTCAAGAGTGAAAATTATCTTTTCAGTTTTTATTCATTGAACATAAACTAGTAGAAAAAATAAAATATGCACTCATGTGCAACTGCAACTCATGTAATAAAAATATTTTGAGATTTTGGGAAATGCAGGACACAGAAACAACTTCTGTTGGTAGAGATGGCATCATGCTTTAGGGCTGTTTCGCTGCCACTGGTACTGGCATGAACAACAGCATATTAAAAATGGAGGATTCCATCCAGTTTCCTTAACAAGCAAGAACTAGATAATTGACACTTTAACATAAATGTATATCTTGATGGGAAAGTGATCTAATCACTCATCAAAACTGGTTTAGGAATAAACCTAATTATTATTCAATATTACCCCAAAATCGACCAGTGCAGCAGTTGGTTACCACGGAAACTCTGGACGCAGGCTGCTGAGAGACAGATGAAGGAGTCACAGTCATTTTCTTTAGGCAAGTCCAGCTGTGACGTGAGAGCGACTCAGCCTGACAGATGCTACTCGCATATCAAGCCCTGTTTTATCTCCTATATCTGAAGAAACATGCAACAGATATCCTCTGAAAACAATAATTGTTTCAGTTTGTATATTTTATATGATATAAGTGTTTATTTCTTCTATTTCAAGCTATGAACTGAACATTCAAACAGCCTTTAGATGTTTGTGCCGTGTGATAAAGCACGTATTGAACAAAAAAAAAAAAATCTATCTGTAGCTAAGTTATTTTCACTGTGTTTTCCTGGGGAGTCAGATAATTATGTCAATTCTATATCAAAAGCACAAGTGAAGCTTTGAAAATGCTCAAAATTGCTCCATCAATCTAATTAAACATATTTTAAGCAAAATAAGTACATGTGCTTTAAAACATTGTTTCTACTCCAAAGGAAAAGGTGTATCCATAATATTTTTGAATTATTATATCACAACAGAATTTTTATTGCATCTGAAGCGACAGTCTCTTGAATCCTCAGAAACCTTTACGTGAGCGACTCAGTTTCAAGGTGCAGAATCTGACTTCTTTTTCTTCTACATTTTGAGGTTAAATTTGAAATGTAAAAAAATTCATGTAGTTGTCCTTCAGTATGCAACATAAATAGGTAACAGTAACAGACTTCCTTATAATTACACACAAAATTCTATGTAGATTACCACTATATGCAAACGCCAAAACCTTTCTATAACTTTTCAGAATAAAATTGTTTCAGAACAGCAGTAATGTGATTCGGCCTAACTCCCGTAGGTGAGATACTGACTACAGATACGAGCTCCACAAAACACAACTTCAAAAACAATCTGTCACTTTAGGTTCCAGCTGGTGAGCAGATCTTTTCCCCTTCAAATATTTGTAAATACAAATCCATCTTGCTCTACGATTACAGATGAATAATAAAGAAAACTAGTCACAGATGCAGCTAATTATTTGTTTATGTTGGCTGTATGATGCAATCGCTGGCAAAAAGTGTGCAGTATTACTTTAAAGCATAGTGACCCTTCAAGGACCTTGTCTGAAACCATAGTTATAATGCTGCAGCACTGAAGAGCCTCAGAATTACTCTTTATTTTCAGGAACAGTGATCACATTACTATTGATCAAAGGGCTAAAATCTTTGAAACAAATTAAATAACAGAGAACAAACTGGGTATGATGATAAATTAAGCTGTCCGTACAGTGAGTAGTGCTCTTCAAGGTCCCTTTAAAGAAAATAATAATAATTGATGGATTTTAAGATCCAAAGCACAGTTCACACACAAAGGTTCGAAGTTTAACACCTCACAAAACGTAGTGAAGTTACACAGGTATCCTGTTACACAGATAGCACAGGCAGAGCAGAAAAATAATTATGTTCTCACCATTAGCGATGCCACAGAAGACAGTCTACTCTCCATAAATGTAACGGTTACGATGGGATTGTGAGGGAGATAAATCCACTCTGCTTTTAAAGTAGCCACTGTTGACGTCATAAAAATATTTTACAGAAATAAAGCAATCACTATTAATTTAGACATATCTTATTGTTTGAATACAACACTGACAGTACATTAAAGCTCAAACTGTCTCCATGTCATAGAGGTATAACATGTGACAATCTGAAAAAAAAAAAAAATTAAAAAAAAAAGATCGAGCTGCTCTGATCCTACTTCTGTCTGCAGAAATACACTGCTCGGTCAGAAACAACCAATCAGAGCTAAGAGTTAGGTCTAAGCACCGTCACTCGTTAGCCTGAGCATACAAGCTGTAGTGTGGGGAACCAGCTTTAGCTTAGCAGAAAACAAGAAGGAGGGTATGAGCAGCGCGTACACCAGTGTGACTTTTATTGGTTGTTTTTGGCAGAATAGTCTATTTCTGCAGATAGAAGTAGGGCCACCAGGAGGAGGCAGAGGAGATTGATTTGTTCTTCATCCTTTAGCTGTCTATAAGACATAGTAATAGTTTTAACAAATATGTAAAAAGCATATTTTTTTTTATAAAAGCTGCAAACTGCAGCTTTAATTCCTATTCTTATGTGAAGCACAAAGCAGAAAACCAGGAAAGAGTTGTCCAAATGTCTGTTATGAATTCAGCTTCAAATTCAGTTTTCCGAAAGGAAATTATTATTTTTGTAACAGCAAACAGACATGTCACTGTGCCTTGAGGGTTGGGAAACACTGCACTAGGGAACGCCCTCTTTAGTGTGTAGCTTAGACAGAGAGTAACAAAGCAGATCACAAACTCTTCTTGGTTGCCATTTTGTCCTCCTAACTCTTAAAGGTATCATGAGAAATGGACCAGCTGTATTTTGGTAGTAATAAATGGAATTCATGAATTCAGCTCACTGACTCTTTTTCAACCTCATACATCAAGAATTCAGCATGGAGAATGGATAATTCTCCACATCATCTATAGCCATTTCTTTCATCTCCTATTTGTCTATTATTGTGTTCACTGTGTACTAAGAAGCCCAAATGACCAAATTATTATATTGTATGATCTCTATTATTGAATATTTTGCTTTTTTAATGTATGAACCTAAAAATAGGAACATATGTCGATCTGTTTACATTGCCCAGAATTGTTGGCCTGATCATAAACCATGCGAAAAAAACGAGAGAAACTCAGCGGTTTCCAGACTTGCAACCAGAACGTGTTAATCTCCTCTGTTATTTCCAGACTAGAACAGAGCATAACATCAAATCCTTCCAGCAAATAAAAGAACAACCGAAAGATGTTTCCAATATGCCTAAAATTTATCTAGATGGAGACGTTTTTGTGTAAACACTAAAGGTGCCAGATCTGTTTTTCTCTTTAGCCAAGGTTTAGGGAACACAGGTCTGGCAAGACAAGAGGCTCAACTCTATTCATCATCACTGAGCACATTGTTAAAGCTTTACATGTCAAACATTCACCCTCTGGTTTTCGCCTTTTTAAAGCCACACCTGAACAAATATCAGGATACTTAATCTCCAAAGGCTGAAATAGACTCTCCTTCTTTAAATAAAGGGAACATGCCCTACTTCTCAGGAAAGATCCATGGTTTCAGATTTGGGGTTACTGATCTGCAGTCAGATTGCATCAAAGTCAGCCAATGACGCTTTAAGTTACAGCAGAATAAAATTTTGTGATGGTGCCAGTAAGAGAAAACCAGCAAAAGATAGAAAGGTGACCTCCAGGTTGGCTTTCTGTATGATTTGAATGAAATTGATGTCTTAAAATACCTGATAAAAGTAATTGCTCCCAAAAAGTTAAATGAATTGTGTTTTTAAAAGAAGAGACAATGACCAGTCCTCCCGGAAAAGGTATTAAGTTGCAGATAACACAAATAACCTAGTTTTCTGTATTTTCTACAAAGCAAAAACATAATGGACTGACAAACCCCAACATTCTAGTAAACCCTGAACATCACCCTTGTTCATGCTTCTACTTTGTTCTTATTAAATAAACAAGGTGAAAATATGATTTAGACAGATCTACAATACTGTTAACCTGTGTTTCAGTGGAAACCTTAAATTACTCTTAATTTAAAATAACCAAAATTAAATAACAGTTTTTATCT
Source organism: Girardinus metallicus (assembly GCA_903067095.1). Classification (NCBI taxonomy): domain Eukaryota; kingdom Metazoa; phylum Chordata; class Actinopteri; order Cyprinodontiformes; family Poeciliidae; genus Girardinus; species Girardinus metallicus. The sequence continues at coordinate 23,085 of CAEGAE010081582.1, read as the reverse complement.
CGAAACCACTCAATACTATTTTTTTACATTTCCAGAAGTACCATATGAAGAGACAAAACTGAGGGAAAAAAAAACTTGGACATGATCGCCAGAATAAAAACATGGCAGCAGCAGCAGCAGCTTTATGCTGCTGGTCAGGAAGATGGATGGAGCTAAATACAAGGCAATTCTGGAAGAAAGCTTCTTAAAAGCTGCACAAAATGTAAAAAGGACACAGATCATCCACCTTTCAGGAGGACAACGACCCCAAACATTCAGCCAGAACTACAGTGGAACGGTCTAGTTAAAGGAACTCATCTCTTCGATTAGTCCAGTCCAAATTCAGACACAAATCCACTGCAGAACCTAAAAATTTATGTTCAGAGCTGCTCGTTTATCAATGTTGGCAAACTGAGTTATTTTGCAAACAAGAATGGACAAAAATTTTGGTCTCTAGTTTTACAAAGCTGGCTGACATACCTGCAGCGGGACTTGCAGCAAATGATTTACTCATACCGAATGCTCCCTGCACATATTAGATTTTTATTTGTACAACTTTTGAAAATAGGGATAATTTTTCCTTTCCATTTCACAACTATAAGCTACTTTTGTAAGATTCAACTGTAAAAAAATATCTTTGCCTGAATCTGTCAAAGTCTTTATTGGACTATAACTTAAATTCAAAAAGGATGTTTTATAGCTTTTGCAAACCTTGTGTTTCTATCCATTTGGCCGCCAAAGAGCCTTTTGCGCTGGCTGACATTCTGGTCCCTACCCACTTCTCTGCTTCTGTTTCCACCGAGAGTAAGGTTGTTTATACATAATTCATGGTGGAGCTTGAAGAACACATTTGTGCATCGATACTACGGCATGCATCCATCACTGCACCTTTACCATCCTTGCTTTCTATCTCAGCTCCATTGAAACCTCCACATTATTTGTTTTTTGTTTTGCTCTTGCCTTTCCACTCAGCACCCAAGTCACATTTTTCCTTACCCTTTGCTGTTCCTCTGCAGAGAGCTTCATGAAACGACAATACTGCATCTCAGGGGAATTGGATTAATTAATACAACCTCACTGTGGTTAATAAAAAAACACTTTTTTTCCCCTCTGTCTCTCTTGTGTAGATTTTATGAGCTTATAGCGTCCTGCTATGATTTAAGGTGCTCCAAGTAGGTTTGGATAATTAAAAAGGCGAGAATAGTTGGCTTTTTAAGCCCTCGCTCTTACTACCTCACTTAATTGTGAGATGTTACACATTAGGACATAATAAAATGTCCCTGGTCTTCACCAGGCCATAAAATTAGGTGACTGCCACCCTGAATGGACAAATTACACCATGACAAAACATATTAACATATTATTTTATTCGACATAATAGAATCTGACCTAAAGGGTTTGACCTCTTAAGTCTTCTACATCATTACAGAAAAATATTGACCACTTATTTATATCTCTTTGCTTCAGTTTATAAAGGTTTGTGGAAATTTGTAAAAAAAAAAAAAAATGCTGCAGATCTTGCAATATCTTAGCTGGAGATATTAGTAAGTTGGTGCAACTCACCGGTTTTTTTTTTTTCCGTCAAGCTTTTGTAGTCAATACCATAGTTTTTTTCCATACTACACTCAAGCAGGTTGATCCCTTGTTTTCAGCAACATTTGTAAAAGTGCCGAGACAGAACACAAGGATTACTATAAGGTGATATTGATCAGGGTACGACTACGACGACACAATTTTCTAAGTTCAAACTTAACTGTCTGTGCCATATTTGGTCCACATAGCTTTGGAGTGTGTAAAGTTGCTGATATAACAAGCATTAACTTGTGTGTAGTGGATAATATTGTGACTTCTGCAGCCTAATATTCTTTAGTATAGGTTTTGCAGGAACATCATTTTCTTCTCTGCAATTTCATACGTTATGTTGTTGATGAACTGGAAACTATATTGTTACATAAAGCCTAAGCACTGATGTTAGGAGTAGTTGCTTTGAAGCATTGCTGTTCTGTCGATGTAAAACATTGACACCTGCTGGTCTCATTTGAGCAGATTTATTTATTTTTTTTACCTAGTAATTAGCGGTAAAAAGGAAATGTGTTTTTTACAGACTGAAAAGGTGTGTTAGTCTTCACAAAAGTGAAATCCTGCTTTTTAATTTTATCTGTTTCGGGAATATCTTAGCACATGTAAGAGGTGTATAACCTGCGGTGAACCAAAAGCTGTTTTTGCTGAACATTGCTTCTGTGAGACCAGACAGCTGAAAACTCTCCAAGCTGTGCTGACATCTATAAAGAGGAAGAACAAGCTGAGGGATTAAAGTGCTTGGAGGCTGATGAAGAACATGTACCTGTCAGCAGAGCTGTGGGAGAGCAGACCACACTCAGATTTCAGCTCAAACTCGTATCAGAATTCAAAACTGGATGGCGGCAACAGCATCTGGATTTAATGTTTAAAAAAAAAAAAAAAAAAAATCCCTGATCAAGTAGAGTAAAGCAAGGATTCAACGTAAAGAAGATCCCAACTTTCTTAAGTTCCTCATCTAAGAGTCAAAGTAGTGTTTAACTTTATTAGTTTACATTCTTTCCAATTCATAACCACGTCTAGATGCTGGTGTCTGTTTTTTTTAGGTCAGCACTTTACTTCATAAAATAAATAAGACGTAAAACCTGTTTTCTTAGCTGAGGTCTCTTGCGCTGTCAGTAGATTTTCCTGGTGATGAAACAATAAATCTAAAGCCACAAATACCCTCCACCTTGTACACAACCTGTTTAATGTGGACTGTTACCTCAAAAATCTGTAAAAACAATTTTACAGATTTTTGATGTAATCATTCATAACCTGGACATGTGGTTTGAAGATCTGAGAAAGCCTTCTGTCTTACAGTGTGACTGCATGAGTCTGGGTTTAAATAAGCAAATACACAGTCATGTAAAGAAAGTAGGATAACTCATTAAATATCAAATCCTTTGAAAAGAAATGTTCATTTATGTATTTCTAAACTAATCCACATTTGACATTTATATCCAGACAAGACAAATGAAGCTTTAATAAGCTGGTGGTACCAGAATTGCTTCACGACTTAGAAGCGATATTGAAAGACTTTGTTTTATTTCTCAGAAGTTGGACTGTAACCTGAGTTAAACATGTTTCAGTCGCAAGTCAGAAAATCTGTTCATATTTGTTGGTTAGCGACAAGGCTGACAAACTATTGAAAGGGAATATGTAATGTACTTATTTCTGGTTTTCCATTCGAACACCAGAAGAACGTATCTAAATACACACACAAACAGATGTTTCACAAGCACAAAAAGCCATATTGGATACTAAGCCTAGGCTGTCTCTAGGATCTTTAACTTTCCAAGTCAGAATTTCAAGGTCAAATACAAACTGAATACATCATAATGTAACACTGGATCAATATGAATAAATAAATAAAAATCATAATACCTCAGAGTTGAGGGGCAGTTTGAATGCACATGCTACCATGCTACCACCGCTTGCAATCTGGTTGGTGTCTTTGGCAGGTTGGTGTTGCTGTGTCAGACTTAGGGCATGCTGCACTGCACATTTTGATTGTCAGGAGCAAAACAGTTCCTATGCTTGCCCTGCATTTAAAGCTGCTCTTATTTTTCTACATCACTTGAACTTTGCAATTCAGTATCCAGACGTTCACTCTCCGGCAACCTAATGGATGTTGGCCAAAGAAAAATTACTCTGAAAGCCCAGGCCAGAGACAAATAGCTCAGAAACAGACAGAGGTAAGATGGATATTCATTACTGAACTCCTCTACACTGTAATAGAGTATGGGAGAGGTTACAAATTATGGTTTCTGTCACAGCAGAGTGGACAGTATTCACTGAAATGCTTCATTTGTGTAAACCGTAGCTCTGCTCTGACAGTCGTCATTCTAAGCTTCCAGCTGTTTTCCAAAGCAAGGCCTCCTTTAATTATACTTTATTCATTACAGACTGTGAAAGACTCATTAATGAGTCTAAATAATAATAATGATTATTCAACAACAAAAACAATAATAATCACATTCACTAATGTTATCAAGAAAGCAAATAGTTCACCTATGTGAAGTAATTTGGCCTTCCAAAGGTTTTTAAAAGGCTACAGTTTTAACTCACTGAAATCTTTTTTCACATTATTCTTACACCTTAAAGTAATTCTAATAGACCCTAGGGAGCAGTTTTCTGAGAACAAATGCAGCACTGTTCCACCCCTAACTTTTTGCTGTGCACTGCCCTGTCAGCTGGCTAAAAGATGGCTACTTAGCCTCCTTTATGACAAAAGAAAGAAAATGCCTTTTTGGAAGTATTTTTGGTGTTATATAGTTTTGCCACAGGTTTTTGGAGCAAAACCAAACCTGGTTTTGTGCCAGCGTAACAGCGTGGTAAGTTACAACTTTTTTTAAAAAATCTAACCCTAATTTTAACTGTATAACATTAATTACCATACGTATTGGTATTCTGTTTCAAATAAACAATTCCTATGATGTAGGACACAACTAAAATCTTAATGATCATCATCAACAGCCTCTCAGAATATGAAGAAGTGGTTTTTATTTAATAAATCTGTGGACTTTCATCCGTCTGTCTCTCTGTGTAGAACTAAAACAAGAGCTGCAGTGGCGCCACCAGCAAGTAGCTGGACCTAACCTTGGACTGAACCAGAACTAAACTATCCATTTTCGGCCCTAATGCCTGAATTCATTGCAAGCACATGTGTTATTATCTCTCTCTATTTATTTATTTTCTCTTTCCCTGGCTATATGCACTTACACCCCCCCTTTCTCTACCAGGAGACAAAAGCATGACATGAATAATTCATATTTTTCCCGTGCACACATAGTAATGTGTGCGCTGTTGGCGGAAAGGGCATATCATTCAATGAATTCGTATTGTTCTGAAACTAAAGCGCGAACCTGAAGCATTGTTTAATTAAAAAGCTGGATTAATTGGAGACTTGTAGAGTCAGAGTTATTCAAATATCCGCAAAAAAAAAGAGAGAACAAATCTTACTTTATACATGCAGAAACCTAAAAAGTCTCTTTTGAAAAGCGCTTGAACAGTGCAACAAATGCTCTACACACCGGAGCAGGTGTAAAGCTTTGCCTCAACTGCTTTGGGCTGCGTAACACGGGCTGCAGGAAAACGACAGAGAGGAACGACAAGACAGAGGAGTACGAGCATTCAACAGATGATCGCGGCCATGCATTCACACAGGTACGAGAGCAGAATTGAGTTGTTCGGTTACCGCTGATTGAAAGTCAACAGTTTGTTAGAGGCGGGGTCCACACTGTTCATGTCCCCATGCGATGCGAGGTCCAGCGGACGAGGCGGCAGCAAACAGACCCCAGGAGTGTTTTAGTTTCTCCCCCCCCTCTCTTTCTCTCTCTCTTTCCCTCCGTCTGAGAGCGCAGGGACATCAACTGCTGCGCAAACTCCAGAGATCGCGCAGACCGGGCTGGTGCACCCACAGTGTTCACTCACTGCTTAAGATGATGAAGCGGAACGACTCTGTCAAAGGAGCTGTGTGTTTACTGTGCTATCTCTGCCCCCCAGCCTCCCCTCACACACACTCATTACTCTCCTCCCCCCCTTTCTCTCTCTCTCTCTCCTTACATGCATGGTGCATTTCTGGTCACCACCGGTTTTTTTTTATTCCCCTTTTCCTGCGCTTGGCTAGATGGATTAGCCTGAGGCTCTGCAGACCAAAGAGCCTCAGTCAGAGCAGCTTATTCTTCTTCATTTGCTGCTGTTATGTCACCGTCAATTAGGAAGAAGACCGCTGAACCTGGAGCAAGGAGGAGCGGTGAGCCCTTAGACACTGTATGAAAAAAAAAATGAAAACATATTTTCACTTTTTTCTCCCCCCTCAGTATTAATGCTGTGCTGATCAGATCATCTGTTTAAGTTTGGCATTGCTTCCTTCTCACATGAGGATCTCTAATGGAAAAAGTCACTAGAAAACGTCCAAAGTCCAGAAAGTATGATGTATAAGTTTGGAATGATTTACACAAGTTGTAACCGCGCAAAGAAAGATCCTTGCAGGTTTTAACTTTACGTGAAAACAAATTACACTCTGTCAAAATTGATCAAAAGTCACTTTCCCGCCATATATTTTTTCGTCATTCATTTAAGATGCCAATCTGCCTCATGTGATGTCACCATCTCAAATAAGTACAAAGTGGAAATAACTCCTTTCATCTTCAGTGTGCTGAGTGCTTTGTGAAATCCTATGATGGAAATCTATATTTCCTTACCCAGTTGGATTTTCATCGCCAGTGTACACTTGTTAACAGAATAAAAAAACCACCGCTGGTTGGTATCTTTAAAAGTCCTTAAGTAGTTTTCAGTCAGCTGAAATTTCCAACCAGAAAAGTGAGATGAATCTAACAGGTTTACTGTTCACTAAATATCGACACTAACAAGACTGGTTAATGTTATCCTTCTCACAACGTAATAATCCAGTCCCTCTTGTCTGCTACCAAGTCTTGCCACAGACTCTGTAAACAACAGACCCATACCATGATGAAATGACTTACCTCCTTACTGTACACTCTTTGCTGTCTCTTCTTTTAACCTCATAAAGATATTTTTATAAGAAAATTTTAAAAAGGTTCTGCACCTCCTTAAGGTTTGCGGTACTTTATCCAGTGTAACCCAGTTATCATTTATCACATTTTAGTTCCTATTGCTGAGGCTGTATTGCATAATTATTGCAAGCTAGAGCCAAATAAATGCCTCGCTGTAGGCAACATCAGCACATCAGCATTAGCCCATTCTATGAGTTTAATGTAGAGTGAGCCTTATTGTTGTTATTTGTATGGAGAACATTTTGTTGTCCTGTCTGCAACTCCTTCTCCATGGTTGTCAGTGAACAGCAGTCTTCTTCCCAGATCTTCCTCCATGCGTTTGCTGTTCCCCCTTCAGGGCCAATAGGACTTCAAGGACAAGGGGTATGGATGTTTCTGCCAGGCACTTCATGTGTTTTGTGTGAGTTGACATCATAAGCAGTGGCAATAACTCCATCTTCCTTGATTCTCTTCCTTCCTTCTCGTTTTTATAAATAATAAATAACGCCTGATGTATAGAAATCTCTTCTGTTAATGCAAGCTGAATATTCATATTTGATATTTTGAAAGAAATGGAAATGAAAGTTGAGTCTACATATTTTTTTTTTTGCATGAAACATGTAGTACCCCAGGTTATAAAACGGTGCAGTTTAGCAAAGATTATTGCCTCCACTTTCATTCTGGAGTCAAACCACAATTTTTCTTTCCATTATCGCCAATCGAGCTCATTGCTCAATTAAATATTGAAATAAAGGCCTTCAATGCAATTAGGTCACTTTGTTGGACCTATAGTAGATTAATACATTGGTCTGTCCAATGCTGGTTATGTGGACACCAAAAGTTATATTTTTATGTGTAGACCTAGTAAAATCGATGCATATATAAGACTATTTTATCACCAGCTATTGTGAGTGAGCTTAAATAACGTAATGTGATATTATTACTAGTAAGGTACTTTCTTTTGAAAGTCAGCGGGAGTAATTTTTAAAAAATATTACTTAATCGCATTGCTGTTTGACCAGGCTTTTTTTTTGTTGTTAGGATCATAAATGTGGCACTACACCAGATTTCTGTTACTGTAACTGTTTCTTTTGCTCAAGCAGGATATGAATAAAACAGTTTTATAAAAGCATCAGAGTGGAAATGAACCAGAGCAATGTCTTTCAAAATTACTTTCTGGTATAACTTTCTCTCTCTTTTATTTCCCGATAGCGTTGCCCCGCTAAATTGGTGCTGTGTAATAAAAAATAAAGAGCGAGCGTTTCCAAAATGACAAAAAGAAAAATATTAAACTCCTTAATGTCTACTACAATAAATTGAAATTGCTTTTCATTAGTCGGCATGTGTAATAACAATGAAAAGAGCATCTGGGAAGCAGAAGACATTTAAAGAAAGCAGAAGGACGGGAGAACAAAACAAAAACACGTCAGAGTAGATTTTAATCCTTCACTCTATGCCGCCCCTCCTTTTGATACCAGTCGCAATCTCAATTACAGCAGCTGAAACCTGAGCTCAGGTAAATCTGACACCCTCGCAATAGTGCAGACACAGCCTGCTTTAGCAGCTCGGGCTTCGTATATAAACACAACATGAAAGAGTGCAGGAATGCTCAGCCGCTGCTGCACGGCACTCAGCTGCTCATTAATTTCAGATCAACAAGAAACCCTCTCTCTGTGGCCCCACCGGCACCACAGGATAACACCTAAAGCTACAAGCATGCGTAACATGTTTCTTTTATTTTTCTTTTCTCCAAAAATAATCTCATGTTTGAGCTGCAGCTTAAGGCTTGAAAAAAGAAAAAACTAACAAAAAAAAAACGAGCTGTTTCCAAGTGTAACCGGAGACTTGCATCAGGATAAAGTTACAGGAGTCTAACTCGAGATGCCTCTAAGCTCCCCAGGCTCTAATTAGTGCCCAGAGACAGATTACTACCACACACAAAACGCTCATACATCTTACATAAACCCAACTATGACACACCCGCCCCTGTGCTTTGCATGAAGTCATCTGCTTCATTTAATGGCGAAGTCAGTGAGGTCAGTCTTTAACAAGGGAAGTGAGAAGACTTCCTCTGCAAACAAGTTGTTAAAGCGGTCCTCCTGCTCTTTGCAGAAAGAGTTGGTGTAATGGGCAAATAGCTTGCTTCAGGTGATAAACAAATCCCACTCCATATGCTTATCTGGAAACCTGAGATAAACCTTTAAGGCATTGAGTAATTTGCTCTTATTTGAACTGTTCTTTTTATAGGCTATACAACCTTTATTAAAAGGCAAACAAAATTGCTGAACAAGTTTTGATTTGCTGTAGATTTTTTCTAATATAGGAACAGTCAAAATTGGAATGCACATTCAAATATAATCCCACTAAATGATTAGTTTAAATGTCTGAAGCCATATAATTTTGTTGCAAGAACTATGGGTCCTGCCATAGCTCTTGCTTGATGTATGACCATTCTTGTTATTGGTACACCTCATTTAAATATGTTGGTTTCATGCCTTTAAGAGTAATCTATACATTTTTGAATGACCACTGACCTGCATAGAGACCTGACCTCAACCAAAAAGAACACCTTTGAGACGAGTGAGAGCAATCAGCCTCTCTTGTCCAACATCAGTGTCTGATCTCACACATGCAAATGATCAAACATTCCCATAAACCTTGTAAAAGCCTTCCCAAGAGAGCTGAAGCTGATAAAGGTGGACCTATTATATAACTGAAGTAGGAATGGGAAGTCACTGAAGTGGAGGTGTACGCACACATACGATCCTACATGTACGTATAATTTTGACCCTGTTAAATTTGTATAATCATTTCAAAAAGAACCGTTCAAATCCACCATTGAATTGCCAAAATACTTGATATACTTTGTCAATATGGCTGTAATTACCTCTGAACTGTTAAATAGACCCCATTCCCCCTTTATTTTTTGTCTGTTGAGGCTTGTCAGTATTGATTAGGAAGCGAACAATAAGCTGTAAATCTTCCACTGCGTGGAGCCTGGCAGAGCTAAAGTATCCCAGGCTCTATGCTCCCCAGACAAATTAAACTTCAAAGGCGAGAATTTAAACGTAGGTGTAAGCATTACGGTGTGTGGGTTCATGGTCCATGTGTCCACACCGTGGATGTGAGGCCGTGGATCTCAGGTAGGATAACCGTGTTTGTGCAGGCACTCGCAGATCTGGCAGCCGAAGTGCCTGAATCTGCATGAAACGGATCAGGAGCTCTTGATTCAATAGTGCGATAATCCTTCTGAGTTATGGCGCCTTCCTTTTGGACAGCTGCCGCTCTGGCCCTGTGGTGGCCCACATGAAGCCACTGCACCTTTCCCACGCATGCAACCTGCTTGAAACTGGATGGATGACTTAAACTTGCTGATACTAGCTGTTTTGTAGTTGTAAGGCGAGCCAATGAGTGAAATAACAAATCTACCGCACAGTATATTATGCAAAGTAGACCAGAAGCTACTACAGAGGAACTGTTATCTGCTGCGTGTGTCGTAATGCCACATGCAAATCAAACACACCTGCCGTGACGATTTGCTTTTGTTGTGAGTCCAACCCACAGTAGGAAAAAAGTAATAACAGTAGGCTTCATTTGCATATAACATTGTTGTACTTAGAATATATGCTGTGATACAACACAGGAAGCCGACAGAAGCTCACATTAAACCACTGGTCCCCTTTCAAGCATTCAACAGACATCATTTGCAGTAAGCATCCCTCACGTGTTATCCAAAAGCGCAAACACACACACACACACACACACACGCAGGCAGATGACTTCGATCCAGACCTTGGCCTGTTTGTTTCTGGCGAGTCTCAAATGCCAGCGAGTCACCACGTGGCCCCTGTGAAATGTCACTATGTCAGGTTGCCGCAATTGATAATGGCGATCTCATTAAACGTGATCTGCTGAATTAACCTTTTGTCTATAACACTCAGGCAGTCTCTGGGCACCACTCAGTCCTCATTCCTGCAGCTAAACATCCTCGTGTGTGTCCACCTGAGCATGAGGAGCGGATGTGAGGCTGCTCCAGTGAGGAAATGTAACAAGTGTAATAATGAGAATCACATTAAGCCTGCTGCCTGCTTGTGAGTGATACCTGCTACTGAGTCTACCTGTTCTCCAAATGAGCATCCCTGCATCAGGTTAGAGCAGAACACACTCCTCCTAGAGGAAAAGTGTCATCTGTGCATCAGGCATGACTTTTCTATACTGATAACAACTGATGCAGAGAATTTTAAACGAGAGCCACTCTTGTTTTGTTGTTGTTTATTTGTATTTTTTTTGTCTAATTCATAATAATGGCTGAGATAATAAAATCAGTATGTGAATACCTGTTATTAAGTCCTTTGTTTCCTACCTAACTGCAGTAACACATTACCGTTTTCATAGGAACAGCCTGCCCTCTTGTGGCCACAGTGTGTAATCACAGATTATTTGCTTCTGGGAAAGGTAAGAAATTGTTTTGACATAAAGAACGCCACATTGTGTGGACGGGATGCCCCTTTACCATTCCTTAACATTTGTTAGTCATTTTCCATTGGGAATCTTTTACCTATACTTATTTTGTCAACAAAGAAACACCGACTGCCTGCGCAAACACAGCAAATCAAAGTAATCCCTTTATCAGAATCAGTTATCTGAATGATAATTGATCATTTAACCTCACTCTAAAAGCATAGTGGCATCTTAAACACATAAAAGGCAGGTTATGTGTATGTATTTATTCACTTGATATCACCATACTCTGTTAATGGACATTATAAACTTTTATTTAGTTTGTTTCACTTTTGTCTCACTATAGTTTATATTGCAGCAGGGAGGTCAAGGGGATAGTTATGGACAATCTCAAAAGTAGGATTACATTGAAAATAGTTTTCTAAGTTTTAAACATTTTTACAGAGTGCAATTTGTATGCTATAAATGGTACAAGATACATCTTACACCATATAAACAACTGTCCTGTTTTTTTTTTTTAGCGCTGTAAACTAGATGTACTTTCTTTCTTCTTTTGTCCATTATTTCAGTATATGTTTCATTTTTTAAAAATTCTGACTTTTAGGTAAGATTTTTTTCGAGTGGTCTCCAAAAGGTCAAAATCTGCCCGTCTGCACAGATGAAATCTTCAGTCTTCTGAAACAGAGTGTGCCCCTATAATTTTCTTTTCTTTTTTTTGTCAGGTAGGCATCAGATTTTCAATTTCAGACTCTCACAGTGGTTTGAGGTATTTTTTCCACTCACAGCACTGAACACCAGACTTCAACACATCACCCCACGTCTCTGTGACTGAGACTAGAGGCATCAACATTCATTCTGCACTCTCATTTTTTATTATAATGTTATGTTTGCCTTTTCTGGAAACCAACTTTTCTTTTACAAACAGATTTCCACTGGGTATACAGCCATGTTGAAAATAGAAGAATAGTGTGTGTATTTTGCTAACATCTTTGGACATATGGACATTTAACATGAATTAATCCCTTTTCAATCCTGAACAATTCAAGTTATTTAAATAAACATCTGTTGGAACAACACATAACTTCAGAAAAGTTGCTAAAAGTTTTTGTAGATGCTTCCTCCTCCCAGCAGCTGTCACCATCACTGCTCCCAGCAAATAAATAGGTATTAACATCCTTCCGAATATTTGCAGTTTTTCACTTCTCAAATATATTTCTGCAGTTATTTGCACATCTTTGTTGTTTGCACATTTTATTCTCACTTATTGTAAATATTCTGTTGTTTTGTATAGTTCAAATACACAAGAAAATGTAATTAAAAAATATATTTTCAATTAATTTTTTATTTATCATTACCTTTTTCAGTTTCAAATTATTCGAATGACCGTTGTGTGCTTTTGGGTCATGAACAGAGAGGGGAACCAACAATTTTGACCACGTACATATAATGTGGCATAATTTTGAACATTGTAACAATATGATGGCAAAACCTAGCTATGATAAAACCATTCTACACTGAGTCCTAAATAGCCTGGCAGTAAACACAGTCTCATTTCACAAAAGGTTACTTTAATGTCAAAGCGCCAAACGGTGGTTGTTTTTCAGCGTTACTCATCTTGCAGAGAGGGTGTCTCCTCTCTTGCAGTTGCAACATTAAACCCATTTCGGTTCCTCATTTGATTCCTGAGAACATGTTGCATAAAAGAAGGCGTTATATTTAAATATCTATGAATAAAATGACTTCAAGGTTCTGAAGACGAAGTGTGAAAATGGCACTTGAGTGAAAGCAGGTACTTGGACTGTTACTTAGCTACGCCTAAGTGTTTTCAGCTTTATGAAAGCTTGGTCACTAAAATAAATATGTCATTGTACTTTGTAGATTTCTGATCTAGATATTTACAGCAGAAGGCAAAATACACCCCTTTTTTATAATAGCTTGAAAATGCATTCATATTCTCTTGAAATTTTATGTCGACATTTTACGTGACAAACACAATGCTGGGATCTGGGTTTTTCTTTGTGTTTATTTGAGTTTCTCTGTGTGTTTAGTTAAATTCTGTCCCTATGTGTCTCTGTGATGTCCTGTCTCTCCCCGTGATTGCTTCCCAGGTGTGTCTCATTCTGTGATTACCCTCCCTGTGTATTTAAGTCCACCTGTTGTCTTTGTCTCTTGTTGGGTCCTCGTCAAATGTTCGTCGTATGGATGTTCACATCTAACCTCGTCTGGTCTTTGTCCGAGTTCTCTGTACTCCGTGTTGCTTGGACTTGTCATTAAAAGAAAACATTTACAATGACAACGTGGTCTCTCCAGCGTGTCACTCACCTCACCCCTCCTCAAATCATGACACACAATGCATGAAACATTTACAAATAAAAGTTTGAAATGCATTTATATTCAGCCATATTTAATTAATACTTTACAGAACTACATTTAGGTGCAATTGCAGTTGCAAAGCTCTTTGGGATATGACTATAGAAACTAAAGTATTTACTCATTTTCAGTAGGAAAACATCTCCGGCTCGGTCAGATTGAGTGACGAGCATCAGTTTTCCAATCTTGCTACAGATTCTTAGTTGAATCTATGTCTGGACTTTGACTGAGCCAATTATGGTTTGCATTAAAACATTCATAGCTATGTTTTAACACAAACCATTTCACTGCAACTTTGGCTTTTCAGGGTTGGCTTGCTGGAAGCACAAGTGTTTTCCATCTCATCTGTGCAACCCAACATGAATGGGCTCAAGATAGCTTGGAGGAGACTGTCAACAGCAAAAAAAAAAAAAAAAAGACTGTCACAAAAATGACAAGATGATAAAAAGGCCATGTTCACAATTACAAAATACCTGCCAATTACAAAATGTCTATGCAATATCCGAGTGTGCATGTGTGCATGAAAGAGCTCAGGAGTGAATTATATTATCTATAATTTGTAGATTTCCATTAACTTGACAATTATGCACATTTGTCTATGTTGCATAGCATCTCCCCACCCCACCAAAAAAAAAACAAAACAAAAAAAAAAAAATAAATTTATGTGGAATGTGACAAAATACAAAAATGTTCCAGGGGTGTGAATACTTTTGTTAGATGCTGTAATCGCTACAGTCAAGTAAAATATGATCCAGCGCCTGTACAAACAGCATTCTTATATACTTCTGAAAATATCTCCTCAGTGGCTTTATCTCTTTCATGTTCTTGTTCTGTTGCTTTCCCTCTAGCCAACAAAAGGCTTTGCCCAGCCTCCTGTAAAACCACAGTAAAAATGCACAACATTAACCCTTTACATGGTCCGTTTCCTTCTCTTGTCCTCCCTGGATCTCTGAATACACGTTGAGCAGTGGGAACAGTAGGGTCGATGTGACTCATTGCTTCCTTTGATCTCCCTGTTCTTGTATCTGAAAGTTCAACTATCACTAAGTATCTGACCGAATCACTGCAAAGGTACAGATCATTGTAGGAAAGGAAGTTTTTAGAGCTGTGAGCAAAAGAAAAATCTCCGAATGCATGGAATCCTAAGTGCATGTGGCTTAAGTCTCTCAACACAAACTGGCCGCATCCCAAACAGCATGCAAGTTTAGCTCCACTGGGTTTATTCCAGGCAGCTATACTGGGAAACAGTTCTTTCTGTCCTTCAGGGAAATCCTTGAACATGGTGCATTTCAATGTGTAACCATGTCCTACAGTCTTAAATGGAAGCAGATGTTTCCAAAACTAAAACTTTACATAGGGTTATAATCAAGCGAGGGATTTTTTTTTCTTTCTTTCTCTTTTGCAATTTTTCTTCTTGTAATTTGGGTCCATTTTTCCATCTCAATTAGCCTGCTGAGCTCCATTGTGTGCTGCGTGTTTAGCTATGCAGCCACATATGGGAGCAATTACGGTCCAGTGTTTACCAGAACTCACTGAGGGACGGGCTGTACGACTCAGCAGAGGAGAACCGTCCTAGTTGACACTGTTTCAGCTTCCCCCAGTCTACCACCTTTTATGGACGTCAGAAAGCTGTAGTGTAAAGAGTCGCCACATGAGGGTATTTAGGATACAGTATCGGGCAAATCTTAAAAAAGTGAAAAAGAAGCATAAAGTGCAATAATTTTATGGGGATGTGATAAGATGAAATGTGTGCAGGAACATATCTGTTTCCTATGTTAAAAACATGTTGAAGGATATTTTGAAGAAGTCAAAAAAAATGTTGCTAGTCTCTTCAAAATCTCTGAACATACTGCACAATCCACTGCTGAAATGCTAAGTTCTCATGTAAAGAAGTGAGGCAAACTTTTCTCATTCTCTTTTCTGTATTTTTAAATATAAATCATCATTCAGTATCACTATTGGTAGGAGTTAATGAACATCCCACATTCTCTGTGTTTGACAGCCCTCCTTCCTCAGATGACCCCACAGATTTTCGGACAGATTTACTTCTGAACCCTGACTTGACCGTTCCCATTTTCTACTTGTGAGAAGTATAAAATGGGAACCAATTTCCTACTTTTTCTTTGACTCTTCTACTAAGAATAGGCAAAAAGTCATTCTTTCGTTGATTTGGATGTAGGCTGGGACTCGCACTGATGCTGAAACTAAAATCAATCTTTAGCTTCCAAGCAGACACCTGAGAAATTTGTACTGGAACTGACTGATATTTATTATCCTCGACAAAATTTCTAGTCCCTTCTGAGGAAAAGCATTCCCAGATAATGATGCAATCACTGTAGGAATGATGTGATGAGCTGAGTTGTTTCTGTATTTAGCATGCAGTTTGAAATCATTGCCTAAAGTTGACATTCATAGTTTCTTTGGACAATAATTCATCCTCTGATGCTTTGCAATGTCTCTGCAAACTATGACTTTATCTAAATTATGTAACTAAGCCAATGCAAATGCATTTACTTAAGAAGACTTGGCACATTAACGCAATTTAAATACGGTGCAGCAATGTAATAGTTTAAAATGCACAAACCTAATGTTTTAGCAGGGGTTGGGCTAGACGTTTTATATCCACTGTAACTGTCACCTTTTAACGTTTTTATGATTTTCTTTTACTATCCAATCCCCCAGTTCCACTTATCAAAGATGAACTCGTGAAAATAATAGGTCAAATAGAAAAGCCTGGAAATCCCTCTCCACAGCAACCATCTACAGAAAAGTAAACCATTTTGTTCCCAGGGCTGAAGGATAGTCCCTTTACTGATCTCAAGGTCTTTTCCCAGTCAAACATGGAGAAAAAAAAAGCACTCCACATGTAAACGCTCATTTTGATAAGATGCCAGAACCATCCTGTACAACTAGGGAGTGGAAACATCAGTCTGTCTATTAATTTGTCTGTATCAACAAAGCAAAAGCTGTTTTTGCATTTGCAAGGAGAAACAGCTTGTTTGCTGTGATGGCTGGACTTTGCCAGAGCTGCCGCTCGTCACTGATCCTGTTTGTAGTGTTCATTGGCAGGACGTCTAGCAAAGTCCTGGAAATGAACGTGGCTGGTGTGAGAACCTCATGATGCCATCATTGCTTTCTGTCTGATGGTGTGGTTCTATTAGGGTCTTCAAGCTCCAGTGTAAGTGAATAGAGTTTTGTTAATATAAAAACATTGACTGGTGAAACAGTAAAACAATGTATTGAATTGGAATAATTATCACGGTGCGGTTAATTTAATTAACTGTGTTTTTGTATAAAAAAAAGACCTGTTGCATACAAAGACTACACAAACAGAAACTCTAAAAAATGGAATCAGTCTTGTTTAGTGAAAATTGCCACATAAATAAACTGTCCACATACTGAAGTGAAAAGCTGGTTGGATCGGCTTGAGTTAGTTTGTTTTGTTAGGAGTAGTGCTGCCAGAAAGAACAACCTAACATAACTGTACAGTGAGATTATTTTGGCCTTTTAGACGGACTTTCACTGCCGTTGATGACCAAACCTTGACTCGTTTTCAGTAATCAAGATGCTAACGCTCACAGAGAGTGGTGAGGCATCGTGGGTCTAGAGAAGAAAGACACAATGGTTTATTGCAACCATACCAATGTCTGACAAAATATTGTAGTTATAAGCTGTTTTAATGTTTTACAGCTCTGATTTATGGTAAGTTTTTCTTTCACACATTAGTAGTTTTTCTAACATGTGGCTATGCAATAATTATAGGAATAAAAACCTCTCCAAAATCTCTGCATAATACAATTTAAAAAGCTGTCATTTCTGTAGAGGGTTACATCAGGGTACACCGACATTTATTCCCACTGAAAATGGCTAAAATTACACACAGGTGTATCACATTAGACGCAGAATTTCCACCTCACTTGGTAGTTTTCTGAAATGGAGTTTTCTGCTGATATAAAAGTGCATGGCTGTACAATCAGAAGGAAACTGCACACGTTCAACTTTCATGCAAGATGTGCAAGGAGAAAAATTTTGGTCTTAAAGAAAAACTTGAAGATGCCATGAGTGATGGGAGTTGGAAAGCAGACTGAGTCAAAAACATGACGTTCAACACACAAATCGACAAAATCCAAAAACAGAGAGTAAGCAAAGGCTCACAGACATGGAGATCAGAACACTACATGTACTGGGGAGGATGATTACTGAGACAAAACCCATGTGGGAGTTAATTAAGAGAATAGAAAACACCTGGGTGAAAGCACGGAGATAAGGAAAAACACCAAGGGAGGCTAAAAAGGGAATAGCTGAACAGAACACACACAACCACAAAAGTGGAAAAGAATAAAAAAAACACAAGACAACCCAACATGAGAATGACTCAATACCCAAACAAAAACTTTACTGAAAACTCAGGCAGTAAAATCAATAGAACATATTGCACAATGGAAGACAAATAACAACAATAAAACTGCATTTAAGGTCTGAAGACGGGAGCAGCGAAGAAGGACCATAAGTCAAATCAGATCTGGCTACTGTTCCATGTCTTCCCATTTTTCTGATATCTTTTGTTTAATGACTGAAATAAAGTTTTTACGTGTAATAAAATCACAATATTTTCAGGGATAATTAAAAAAAAAAGATTGGACAATAGAGATCTTCAAAATGTGCAAGGTGTCGCAGAGGGGTGAAATATGAAAATTTGCACATGTGCAGCTTTTTCTATGCACACTTTGCTGTGTGTGTAATACTTAAAATTTACCAGAGAGAACATGGAAATCTTTCAGCTAATCTTCCACAACATTTAGAGTCACAGATATATGGTATGTTCTACAGGGTGCTGCTTTGTGATCCACTATTCTAATGTATAAAACTTTGTAGATAAACAATTCTTAGTCTGTTTCAAAGGAAAAGGAAATATCCTCATTGGACTTAATGTAACATTTTCTCCACAAGCTCACAAATGCCCCTTCCAAGGTGTTTGGTGCTGTGTAACTCCTCCTTAATTAAGAGTGAAATGTGTGACTACCAGCTAATAGAATAGCTATGACTAAATAATAAGTACCTTTGTCTGCACATTTCCTGAAATGATGTGTGAAAAGTACGTTATTGAACTCCCTATTCTCCTGGGATTATCAATTATTTACGAATCCATTAACAATCCATAGTTTTGAGGCAGAAAATCCCCTGGTCTCTAGATGTCAGACAGAAATAATAATAAAAAATAAACTGTAACAGATGTTAATGAGCTCACTGACGAAGAATGGCATTGAGTTGTTTACTTATGATTCCAATTGTTACAATAACTTAGTGACAAAACCTTTTCAAGGACCAGGATCTCAGCAGCTGAAGTGTAAATAAGCTTGGCAAAAGCATTCAAACTTCTCTAAGTTTCTTACATTTTATCACATTCCAATCACAAAACTTCAGTGTATTATAATGCATTGCATTGCATACAACAAGGTGTAAAAAAAAAAGTGAGAAGTGGAAGGGTTCAAGATAAATCCTAAGATCAAATCTAAAAAAGAAGAAAAGAAAAAAAAAGTATGGAATGCATTTTTTCCCCAACTAAATAAAATCAAAAACAATCAGTTCCCCTCAGAGTTCATTTGTTTGTAATCTCAGTATGAAAGCAGCTGCTCTGTAAAGGCTTGAGTGGTTTGTTGGAGAACGACCAAGAAAGACAGCTCAGAAAGACACATCCAGGATTGCGTTGTGGAGACATTTAAAGCAGAGTTATGTTATAAAACTATTTGAGCTCTGAATATGTCATGGCATATAATTCAATCCATCATCTAATAAAAAAAACGCCCTGTTTGAAGGCAGCCTGCACTCAAAGGTCACCTCCCCAGCATGACCTTAAACACAGACGATAAGCAACACTACTAAAGGAACGGTTTAGATCATTTAGTTGCTTAATAAAGTGTTTTTCAAATGAATTTCATTGACTTGATTTGAATCAAATTATGCTCATATATTAGAATCACTTAATCAAGGTTTAGATTTGAATGTAATAATGAATCTGTGGCAAGACTTAAAAAAAAATAAAAAATGTACCATTCTTAGTTCTACATTTCTTTACATCTCTTTTTAAAAACGGTACAGTGACATTTGCCTCGTGGTGTAAATTGGCTCTTCGTCTAACATTTATTATGGTTTTGCTTTTATATATTCAACCTTGTTGTTCATCTATATGCTTTGACCTGTCTGCTGGTGCACCTGGATTTCGCCGCTGAGAGACAATACGGGTTATTTCTGTTCTCTTCTAAAACTGAACATTTAATTATTAAAGTTCCAAGACGATGATTTTTGTGCTGTTTTCTTTTTACCTGACCCAACAAACCTGCCTTCATGTACTAGTGTTCATCCAGAACACCTATCATTGACACTGGTGATATCGTAGCTTAATCTACTGACCTGTTTTGTTGACTTGGAACTGAGAAATTCTGACTTCTGCCCATAAATCAAATAAACACTAAATATTAAGTAGATTATTCCACAACTAAAGACTGTTTTTACAGTACAGTGAAAAAGTCAATTCATAATTTATAAGTTATTTTACATAGGGTTAAGTGAGTTTTCACCTAAATAAATTTATCATCTAAAATTGTATTTTTGTATTTAATCAATGTTCCTATGTGTGATATTAAAATTTGGTTGATGATCTGAAACACTTAAGTACTAAAGTATAAACAGGCAAAGTGTCTTAG
Source organism: Girardinus metallicus (assembly GCA_903067095.1). NCBI lineage: Eukaryota > Metazoa > Chordata > Actinopteri > Cyprinodontiformes > Poeciliidae > Girardinus > Girardinus metallicus. Next base: position 2,993 of record CAEGAE010081582.1, on the reverse strand, counting down.
CTAACCCTCAAAATGACATGTTGATGGCATCGATCTAGATCAGGAATCTTGTCAAGCCTTTAACACGCATGTTCTTCATGCAAACGGAGCTTTGAAGCTTCTGTAAAAGCTTTATCAGTAAACCATGAGAGGGTGAACCCTAATTCAGATCTCCTTTTCTAGCTTTTATTTTAGTTTTTTTTTTTTTTTTTAAACATGCATGTGGTCACAACTCAGTTTCGAGTTCAAACAAAGCACATGAATGCAGTGCCACACACTTCATCTACATCTGGAATCGGTACAAGCTAGAGCGAAATCCCTGGCAGCCGTAATCAGAGAGCATCTGAGTTTGGCAGCAGGGAACAATAATGAAGGCTCTGACAGCATTTCAAAGCAAACAAACCAGAATCAGCTCGAAAAAGAGACGCTGGGAAAGTATCGAGTCTGCTCTGTTGTGGCAGGTGAAGTTAACGGCTGCTCAGTCATGAATGATTGAGGGCATATGTTCAACATTTAGCATATTGGTAGATAGGTTCAGGTTATTAATAAGAGGCAAACGTTTCCAAGCTGCAACATGGATGCGGTCTGTCAGAATCCTTGCCGCCAACTTTGTGGCGGAACTCCTTATCTTATATTTGTCAGGTCTGAGTCCATAGCAACATGCTCTGACTGCACATTGTTAGCTTAATGATGGATTTGCTTTTCCTCACTCCTGCTCTAGTTCAGCTGCTCTCTGCCAGCACATGCCTTTCCCTTAAATGAACCACAAATACTTGAAGAAAAGATTGATGAGAGCCCAAAAGATTGCAAACAATGGAGTTATTTTCTCCTCCAACCCTTCCTCCCCCAACACACACACACACACACACACACACATCTGAATTTGCTGACGTTGCAGCCGTCGTTCACTGGAAACGTTCTGGTTTTTGGTTTTTAGCATTAGCACAGGACATCTTTCCCCCGTGATCAGGGACTGCATCATACGTGAACAGTCATAATAGTACCTGTGGCCGTCTCTTAAGAAGTGTACCGCTTCCATCAGCTCAAAGTCAAAGTAGAGTCAGTCTCCACTTTGCTCGTTAACGCATCACCGTGTTGTCTAAGCTCATAAATCCAAGATCAGCCAAGAGTTCAATCACAGGCAGACTCTACAAACAGAGAGGCTGCAACTGTTTTAGAAAATAATTCAAAGAGACTCTGACTAGGTTAGAAGTTGCTGTTCCTGGAGGATGTCCAGCCTCTCCCTCTGTCAAGCTTAAGATCAGAGAGCAGAGAACTTACTTTGTGTGTGTTTGCCTTCGCATTGCCTCAAAAAGCTTAGTATATGAAAGGAGCAGATTTTCTCTTCGGTAACAAATGACTCACTGATGCTTTTGAATCATATGTTTCTAGGCCTTTGGTTTTGTTTCTTGTCAATACATCATTATTTTACACCACAAACAACACTTCTTACATCTTAGATGGAGAACTTGAAACATTCTGGAGATCATCATGTATAGTCATTTTTAATAAATTAGAACGTACATTTCAAAGAGGTTGGTAAGTCAGACTAAAAGTACATTTTAAAACTAGCAACAACTTTTTAATAAGACCAGATTTCTGAATTAAAATGATATGACATATGTTAAATGAAAGGTTTCCCCCAGTGTATTATAAGCCTGGCAGGCCACCAGGCTTTACTTGTGCTCCCACCAGGCTTGGCATTCTTAATTTATCTTAGTTTTATTTTAATTATTGCCTTTTTTTTAAGATTTTATCGTTGGTGTTTAGGCATTAGTCTTCCAGTCTTCCAAAAATGTATAATTATCAAGTGATATTTTCAAATTTCCTGTTAACTTTAAACATTTTTTAACTGAAAAACATGGCACCCCGGGTACTCAGAAAGCTTAGCAAGCTTTCTGAGGGAAACCCTGAAACGTCATGCTTTCATTAACTGTAAGAGGAAGATCATCATAATGAACAAGAATAAAGGCTTCAAAACATCAGCCTGTGTGTAATTATCCTATATAATGTGTTTTATTTATTGAACTGAGCTACTGAAATAAATTTACTTTTCAATAATTTTCTAATTTCTTGAATTTGACTGGACATGTAGTTCACTGGCCTAGTAGGAGCTCATTATGTTACAATGTGAAAACATGGTGGTGGTGGCATCATTCTGTGGTGATAGTTTTATTCTTTAGCAGAGAAGGAGAAGCTGATCAGAATTAAAATGAAGATGAAGGTCAATACAGAAAAGAAGCTCTTAGAGGTTGAAAAAGTTTCGGCTGACAGGTTAAGATTGCAGCAGGCCTGCAAGGGTAGATGCATTGAATATTGTTTCTAGAAAGTATTATACTTGCATAATATAGACTTATACTAAAAAAAAATACTTCAAAAATGATCTGTAGAATTACTGTGATTTGTTTGGAATCTTTTGTCAGATAGCAAGACGCGCCTTAGAAGAACATCTGCACACAGAAACATCCCCATAAGATGAGCAAACATTCAACCAGTAAATCTGGCACCGAAGAGGAAAATGACCCAATAATTACTTCCAGCCGAGTTCCATCCAAGTTTTTTTTTTGCTCCCACCTGCAACTCTGCAGCTACCTGCTGTCAGGCGGGATATCTGCCAGCTGGCAGTGTGCTGACGGTGTTGGATAAGGCTTAGTCATGATGAAACAGTGTCCAAAGCACCAGTTGTGACAAATAATAATAACTGAATGTGATGTGTTTATATCAGAACACGACAATCCCAGGGGATTAGCACAGAATGTCAAGTCTGAACCCTGCCGGTTGAAATTTTCCGGATTTCATACGCAAAGTGACTTGATCCAAATGGAAATTAATTCATTTTTTTTCTTTTTACTGTTTTGAAAAAATGATGCATCATTCGTTAGTCACTCCATGGGCAAAATGCTCAAAACGTCTCCAGGAGTAAAGGATTTCCCTCCATAAGTCACTTTAAAAGGCAGCGACAAAATAATAAAAAAAAAAATATATATATATATATATATATATATATATATATA